>CAUDNR010001267.1:0-13773 GCA_958430865.1 Entrophospora sp. SA101 | reverse complement strand
TCTACCATGGAACCAAGGAACTACATTACAAAGTATTTTGAAAAAAGCACAAGTTATGCTTGAAGATTACATACTAACATTCTTGGAAAATAAAATATCGAAAACGAAACTAATCAATGGGCTTGCCGATTAAGTATTAACCGTGACTATTTATTATTACCATATTAATATTAAATCATAATAAATATATAAAATTGCATATAAAATTATAAATATAAAAAAATTTTTTTTCTTAAATTTTCTTCGCTTTTATCATAATGATAATAATAATAATCATTTAATCCAATTTTATAAATAAATTTTTATTCTGGCATTAATAATAAATAACAAGATTATTACTTGCCTAAAAAATCAGATTCCATCCAATAAACTTAACGCAATTAAAATAAATCGTCATGTCACCATTATTATATTGCTTTTTTGTCTCTCTTTTTGCGTGTGAATTCTATGTGGATTGTCTATAATATATTGTGTGTGAGAGTTGGGATTGATTGATTGAGGTGAGAGTTATTATTTTAATGTTCCCAGACCATCATTCCTAAAAACCTTTATATATACAAGTGTACAAAATAAAAATCATGATCATAACACAAAAAAATGTATAATATATATGTGTTAATTTATTTTATCATTATTTTTTTTAAAAAAAAAATCAGCCCTTTTAATAAATAAAAAAAATTTTTTATAATAAATAAATACTTCCTTTAGATATATATAGTATAAATTAATTATTATTTATAAAATATAATAATATTTATAAATATTTTCATTAATTAATTATTATATTTATATATTCAAATGGACTCTAGAAATGTTACTTTAGTTTCTTCCTCAAATACTACAATCCCTACTACTGCCATAATCATCAATAACGGTAATAATAACAGCAATAATAATATAGCTACAAGAGCTAATCGCCGTCACAAGACACCTTTAAACCAACATCAACATCGCCCTACTAGAATTTCTTCTAATAATAATAATAATAATAACAACAATGATGCTGCTGCTATTGAACTTATTAATCCTCATGCACTAAATCTTCCTTTATCACCTGTCAACGACTACAGTTCATCATGTACGACTCGTGTCAATAATAATAACAACGGTTTTACACATCAACAACTCAACTCTACAATAAATAGGCCACATCAACAATTATTAATGCTAAGACAACAACAACAACAGCAGCAGCAGCAGCAGCAACAACAGCAACAACAACAACAACAGCAGCAGCAGCAACAATCACCAATAACTTTTGTGTTTGAAAGATTTTGTCCTTCTTCAAATGCTTCTTTACCCACACCAAAGTCTAATTTTCAATTAGAAGATAATATTAGTAGTAGTAGTAGCAGCTCTAGTATCAGCAGTACCACAACACCTTCATCACCACACACTGATGATACGATGATGATTGAAACTAATAGTTATAATTATAATCATGATAATAATAATAAGAGAGATAGCAGTAAAAATAAACGTAAGCAAACCCATAATAGCAGTGGCGGCAATAGCTTTTCCTATAGAACACCCATCGATTCACCTGTTCCTTCATCCATAAATAGAGATTATGATGATTCAGAATTTGATGATAATATGGATATTAGTAGGAGCGAAGCTTGTTCTGTATGTTTTTGTATTATTTTACTGGTTTCTTGTGATGTCGTTGTTATCGTTTATCATTAATTAACAATTAATGATCCGTTGTTTAGGACTACGATGATATTGAAGAACCATCATCTATAGAAGAATTAAAAGGATTATTGATGAAATTCACTGCAATGACACATATAAGACTTCAATCAATTTTACCTATATTGATAGATAATGATATAGATGATCCTGACATTCTTTTATTGATTGACAACGAACAATTTCTTCATGACATTCGGGGTAAAAATGGTTCTGAGATTAGTCGCGGCAATAGCTTGTTACTCTGGCATGGTATACAAGAATTACGTAAAAAAAGTAATTCTAATATTAGTTCTGCCTTTCACACACCAAGATCTTTTTTATCATCTTCTTCTTCAACCACTTCATCATCATTATCATCATCTCCCTATTCAACTCCACCATCTTCATCTAGTTCTAGAAGTGTATTGGTCAATCATGATTTAATTGCTTCAAGATTAATGAATCCTCAAAAAAAATCTAAAAAGCAAAAAATAAATCATCACCACCACCATCATAATGAAAAAGATGAAATTCAAAATCTAAATAATCAACGTCACCAGTACAATCATGCTAGTCACAATCATCATGATCGTAACAATCATGATCGTAATAATCATAATATTCGTAATTATAATCATAATATTCGCAATTATAGTATTGATAATAATGACGATATTCATGATTATAATGATAATAATTCAAATGTAATTATTCCTACTGCTACTACTAATACTGCTAATGCTACTAATAATACTGCTAATAATACCAACGCAAACATTCCATCATCATCCGCAAATCATTCAACATACATAATTAAACAAAGAGTAAAAGCTCCTAAACTAAGTATGTCCACCATAGAGGAAGTACATACTCGAGTGAATCGTGTGTTGAGTGTAGTAACAAGCGAGAACAATCGTCGGAAACAAATTGCCCTTACACACAATCCAAATTGCAAACCAACATTGAAGTTTGAGGATTTTGTGGCTGAACTTAAACGTTCCCATCGTATTCCAGTGGCATTTGGTACATTACGTGATATGCGGTTTGCATATATGCTTAAAATCTTGAGTAAACAATGTTATGACCGGGTTTTGGCATCAAATAAAACAACTAATGTCACAGAGTTTTATCGAGCTTGTCAAGAAGCTTGCGAAGAAAATTTCACTGATGAACAATTGGAATCTGCATTGCCTTGGTTGGATCTTAAAGCAAAAATGTATTATAAGCAGCAGCAGTAGCAATATTAAACCGTAAACATAAAAAAACGTATATTATATCCATAATATTCATATAACTATACCATTATTATTATCATATATATGCTTATGTTTATATATATATATATATATATATATACAGCTTTTTTGTAAATATATATTATAACAAAACAAAAACAAAAAAACCAAAAAAAAACAATACATTTATGATTTTTATATATATATTCATCATTTATTATTATATAAAAAATTTAAAAAAAAAGTATTATATTATTAATGATTAGTAATAGTAATTTGGTGGGGAGAATTATATATATATTATTATTTAAGTTGAGAATCTGATTAAATATATTTTTTATAGAGAAGAGAAAGGTATTAATATTAATATTATTTTATTATTATTATTATGATTTCTTTCTTATTAATTATTATTTTACTCTTAATTTAGATTATCAGGAGTCAAATACAAAAGTATTTTATTATTTTAGCATATTATTTTTATATATATGTAAAAAAAAAAAGAAAAATCTTTTTTTGTAAAACTTTCAATTTAGCTCTTTCTCTTTCTCTATTTTACTCTTTCTAGTACTAGATAAGAATTATTTATGATTTATTCATTTTTAATTTTTTGAAAATTTTAAACACGTGCCTAAATTATTCATCATCATGTGATCAATCAATAAAAGAGTTTTTCCCAAAATAGAATTCGATTATTTCATGATTAATAATAATTAATAAATAATTTCCTTTACGCGTTTTCAAAGCATTAATAAACATGGGCATTCAGGGTCTTATTAAAGTGATAGGTGATAATTGTCCAGCTGCAATTACTTCTAACGAAATTAAAAATTATTTTGGTCGTAAAGTTGCAATTGATGCCTCAATTTCAATATATCAGTTCTTAATCGCTGTTAGACAACAAGATGGACAACAGTTAACTACAGAAGCTGGTGAAACTACAAGGTGTTATTGATCGTTATTACTGATTGGTAGATATTGAGAAATCAAAGTTTTTTTAATTAATTTGATTTTTTTTTTTTTGATTGTATAGTCATTTAATGGGATTATTTTATCGAACAATTCGAATGGTGGAAAATGGAATTAAACCTTGTTATGTATTTGACGGTAAATCACCTGTTTTAAAATCTGGACAAGTTAGTAAAGAAAAATTTAAGAAATTTTCATTCCCCCAAAAAAAGTAATTATTAAAATAAATTTGTTATAAATAAACAGCTTGCGAAAAGATTAGAGCGTAGAAAAGAAGCAAACAGAAATCTTGATGAAGCACTTGAAACTGGTCATTATCATCATCATTATAATAATGAATAATTTCCACATTTATATATATATATATATCCATATAGGTGAAGTTGATGATATTGATAAATTTAGTCGTCGTACTGTAAAAGTTACGCCTCAACACAATGACGAATGTAAACAATTGTTAAGGTTAATGGGAATCCCATATGTAGAGGTACTTATTTGATGAGCCATTCTTTCCAATGACATTTAAATACCTTTTAATATAATGTGTATGTAATTTTTTTTAAAGGCGCCGTACGAAGCAGAAGCACAATGTGCAGCTCTAGCTAAAGCAGGAAAAGTAAGTAATTAAGTTCAAATCGATTTTTTTTATTCACATAAACAATTATAAATATAACTAAATATATAAATATATGAACCTATAAATACATTTTAAGGTTTATGCTGCAGCATCAGAAGATATGGATACATTAACATTTTCATCGCCTATTTTATTGCGACATTTAACATTTAGTGAGAGTAGGAAGTTACCAATTGATGAAATTAATCTTAATAAAGTTATCGAAGGACTTGAAGTTTCAATGGATCAAGTAATTAATTTAAAAAAAGATTAAACATCCAACATCAAGCATTAAATACTAATCCATCAATTGAATTTATTATATACATATTACAAATATCGACAATATTTTACACCTACATTTTATACGTACAAAAGTTTATCGATCTTTGTATTTTGCTGGGATGTGATTATTGCGAATCGATCAAGGGAATTGGCCCTCATCGTGCCGTAGAACTTATTAAAAAGCATGGAAGTTTAGAGGAAATCATAGAAAATTTAGATCCCAAGAGGTATACAATACCAGAAGACTGGCCATATAAAGAAGTACGTGAATTATTCAAAAAACCAGTTGTAAAAGATCCAAATGAGATCGAGGTAATTTGATTAATTTGATTAATCCAAATCCTTTTTTTTTTTTAAAGAAAAGATTTATTTATTATTGTGATTGTAAATATTTAAAAGATTAAATGGGAAACTCCCGATGTTGAGGGTATTGTTGATTTTTTGGTACATCAAAAGAATTTCAGGTAGATAGATATCAATAAAATCATATTTATTTTATGTTTTTTAGAAAAAAACAAAATTTCAATCGGAACGTTTCAATTAAAATTAATAGTGAAGAACGTGTTCGTAAAAGTGTGGCCAAATTGGCAAAAAATATTAAAGCTACAACACAATTAAGGATGGAGAACTATTTTACACCAAGTACTAATAAAAAATCTTCTACCAAACACAAGGTAATAAGGAAATTTTTCTGGAGAAAATAATTTTATTATATTTATAATTCCATAATTTATATTTATAATTCACTAATTATAGATTGGTGATGATAAAACTGATGATAAATCAAAGAAATCAAAAACATCTACTAATAAAAAATCAATTACTACTAAACTAAGTGGAGCTCGTGGTAGACCTAAAAAATGAGAGGCGAGTGAATAATTATTTATCAAAAAAATTAATTTATAAAAAATCTAGTTTGTTATATTGTATATTATTAGTAATAAAAATAATTAGTTAATTTCATAACTCCATAGCAATTATCTTTTTTGAAGGGGTTTTACATCATTAATCTTTAAAACTTTGCAATAAATAAATATATTATTAACAACAATGATTTTATTAATGTATATGATATGACCAAAAATAATAAAACAATTACAAATAATGATTTATTTCTTTCTTACTACATTATTTTGAAACAGTTCTATCAGAGTTATTTAGTGGTGCATAACCAGCAAAATTTGTTTTTCCGTTTGAATAATCATACCCGTAATCTTTATCTTTATCATTATTACTATTATCATCGAACTTTTCATCAGTGTTGACAACGGGAATAGTAGAAACTGTTGAATCATTATTATTATTGCCACCATCGGTATTTTGTTTAGGTTGTACAGGTTGATCAGGCTTACTGTACAAGTAGGTTGCAATCAACACAAATGTTGAACCAACCAAAAACGTGGAAGTGACGATGAAATCAAATAGATAAACTGATGCTATGAACGACAAAATTATTGAAATCGAGGTTGCAAATCCTTTGAGAATATTGTCTGCGTATTTCACCACCATTGCTACTATTATACCACCGATTGCCTGACATGCTATAGCACCAACAACCGTCGAATTATAACCGTAGAAGAACCCTTTTTCCCACACGCCATCACCATCTTTCCACCAAACTCCAAGAATCAACGCAGGAAACAACGAAAAAAATGATAATTGTACATTACGTATCCAGACCGACGCCTTGGAACCTTTCAACACCTTTTCAAAATACACACCAGCTATACCTGAAATCACACATGCGATCGCCACCGCACTCAATCCTAAAATTCTTTCAACTATCACGTTCTCATCTTCCTTGGATGCTGAATCACTATCGTATTTGAATTGCACCAACGTAACTCCAAATGTCAATAATACCAATGAAAACCATTTCATGCCGCTTAAGGAAGTATTCAACATTATCACCGAACATAATGCCGTGGTCAAGATTTTCAGTTGATAGGTGACTTGGAAGGTTGCCGCATCTAATAAACTGACAGCAATATATTGTAAGTTGTTTTGGATGGTATATAAAATGGCTGGTATTGCCAATTTCCAAGCATCAGGTGCAAACACATCGTCATACAACACTCTGAGACTCCAATAACCTCTCTCTTCAATTTGATTATCCAATGCCATGCAAAGACATATGATAAGCTTTGTCAGTTCTGACAAGAATACTGCTGTCGATGTGAAGTATAGTGTCGACTTGTCTTGGTCAAGTCTGGAATATCTCATCACAATGACCAACGCACTATTCTGAACGCATAGAGTTATTAAACTAACATATTTTAAAGGTAAACCAAAGATTTTTTCAGTTGTTGTTTTACTCATTTTCTCGTTCAAAAATAAAAAATAAGCAGTATAGTTTGGTTTTATCTATATATAGATGTAAAATAAAAGAATTTTGATGATCAATTATTTTTATAAAAAAAAAACTCTAAACTTTCGGTGCATAGAGCTACGAGGAAGCTACTTTCATGAGAATGACTTTGTCAGTCGCAATATTTTACCAGAGAATTAATTAGGAGGAGGGAAAGGATATCTGATAGATAGATCATATGGAAATAAAAGTAAAAGCATTATCATTAACTATGAAATAAAGATAACATTTGGAACATTAAACAGAATCTTTTTAAAAAATTGTCCTTGATTTTCTCAGATAATATATCAGGCGGTAGAGGCAAGACAATGCAACGTGATATCATGTCGGAACTTTTCTCACGAGCTCATACAATCCTAAAAATAAAAATGGTGCTCCCATTTTTTGATGAGCACACTAATTGAGGCACAAAAAATTCAAAGGTTAACATACAACCTCGGTTACACAAATCCCAACATGATTGGTAGAAAATAAGGAAATCTTATCTTAAAAAAACCTTGTCGTGTAACCGAGGTAGGTTTTCTTTGATATGTTACACCATTCTTTATCTAAAAAAAGTATGTTAATTTCTCAAATACACATCGTTTCCAAATTTAGAAATTTTTACAATTTCCCCCGATTGACTTCTTAGATTTTGAACATCAAGTGGTACACATTTAAGTGCAAAATTTCTTCCATCCAATTTAACAAAGTCTACCAAGTCTAATAGAAAAATTGCCGATTTAAATGTAGAAATATTCATTAACCGTACTTATTTGAAGCATATTGTATCTGATAAATTATATAAAGATTATACATTAGATGGCAATAGGATACTCAAGGTGTTAAATCAAGCGTTATCAAAATATTTGGATACTGTTGTTTTTGCAGAAAGGATCCACTTTTTTGACGATGAGGTCGATATTGATGGTACTTTGGATCTGTTGATGAACAATTGGAAAGGACCCAAACCTCTTAAATTGAGATTGTGAGCAAGAAATTTATTGGAAAAGACAAAGCACTAGATGGGCTATTAAAAAAAATATCAAGATTTGGGATTTCTCGATTATAAGGTAATAGATTTATCGTGTATAATAATCAAATTTATGAGTTTTTCCATTCCTTTTTCCATCTCATCCATCTAAAATAATATAATATATTGTAAATAATACATATTACGTATTATATTGTATTGACATTATCATCATTATAATTATTATAATAATACGAACCCGATCAACCTGTTTGGAAGGTTCAATTAAATTTTTCAGACTATTTATTTTTGATTCTGATTGTTCTTGGATTGATTCAATTTCTAAACATAATGAAACATTTTCATTGTTTATCTAATGAATGAATTGTTAATAATATGACAGACAGATAGATATATGGGGTATTTTGATTAATTAAAACAATATGTGAACAAACCTTTAAAAATTCATTTTCTAAACGTCTCAATTCTTCTTGTTTCGTCGGTAAAGTTTTTGCTCTGATACTAGATTGTGGTGTCATTATCTCTCTATAACTTTAACAAGAATAAAATAATTATAAAAATGAAGAAAAATCAATAATTAATGTAAAAATTAAAAAAATGATAAATCTACTCATTGGATGGAAAAGAATTATTCGATTTTTTCGATTCATTGATCATTTCATCTAATTCATCAAGTTTCTTTAAAACCTTATGATTCTCCAAGATAGAATTGATTTCTTTCTTTAATTAAGAATATCAATAATAAATAAACATCGATGACCATGTATATATATATATATATATATATATACATACACATATATTTAAAATAAAATTAATTAAAACCTCTGAAACTTTTCTTAGGAATGTAGTGACTTGCTTATGAGCAGCCTCTAATCTTTTAGGTTTATTATTAGCTAAAGTTGGAAAACATCCAGAGACTTTCTCGTAACTATACGATTAAGATATTAACACATAACGTTAATGCTTCTCTTGTTAAGATGAGATTTAATAATTTAAATATGCTTGCTAAAAATTTACGTGAAATTGTCAATTGTCTCTGATAAACATTTCTCTAAAATTTGGTTCAACTTTTCTGAACGTGAACTTCCACTAGATTTTTGTTGTGTTTGTTTTTGTATTGTAGCAGTAAGATCTTGTTGAGTTTCTTTACTACTTGACGACATTTTTGTATATTAATATAATAATATTGTATTTCTAACGCGCGTCTTTTCCAAAATAATGAAACTCCCATAACATTAGTCAGGATTTTTTCCAAATACTGTAATGATCGACGATGATTGGCTAAATGAATATATACATAAAACAAGATTTTTTTTTTACAACGTTGTTAGTTTTGCAATCCATCAATACTCGCGGTCTCCGATCTTTTGTACTCTTCTAAAACTGCCCTAGAAATTTTTAATTGAGAATAATTCAAATCAACGGTCTGTAGTTTTTCTAATCAGGGTGCAACGTACAGGAAACATATTTTCGTCAACGTTCAATGTTATGTCAAATCACTGAATTTTATGAACAGTCAGAGCAAATGCATTCTGAAAAGGAAATTTTTTTCTCTGCCGTAAATTTCAAAATAAGGTGTTTCTTTCTTCCGCTGATCGTTCCTTCGGTGGAAGTTACGTTTTTAATAATAATAAAACAAGAACAGAACACGTTATCACGATTATTATTATTATTATTATATATATAACATTTTACCACGATTTATATCATTTTTTTACATTTAAAGTATGGTAGGAGAAGTTCAAAGAAGGCATAATATTAAAATCAACACCGGATTGTTACGTTTTTTTAGTGGCAGGGAAAGTACTTTCCTTACATTTTCCAAAAAAAAAAGCATTGTTATTTAAATATTAACATAACAAATAAGCATCTTCTTTACATTTTTTGATTGATTTCCTTTTTGACAATAATGAATTAATACCGAATTGTTTAGTGGTGGGGAAAGTATTTCTGGAAAGGGTTTGATTTAGTTAAATGAATTACAACTGACAATGAAAAAATGATCAATGATCAGTTTTTTTATTTATTTATCCTTTTCTTTTCGAAAATTTCCAGAGAGAGATGGTATTATATCAAATATTGCCAATCCTTTCTAAATTCTTACAAAGTATGTTGCACTGATTTTAAATAATTATTTTATTATTATTCTTAATTGTATAAAAAAAATGTTTACAGGTATTGTAGAACATATAGGAGAAATACTTGAAATTTTAGCTTTAGATAATTCAATTAGTGGTGGAGGTGGTTGGTCAATGAAAATCGGTAAAGCTGGACCTGTTTTAGTTGATTGTAAGAATGGTGATAGTATTTCTGTCAATGGTTTGTGTGATTTTATAATCATAATTTGTGAACGATAGATTAATTGATCAATTTGGGTTTTTATTATTATTGTTAATTATTATTTTAAATTTTCTCTTGTAGGGACTTGTCTGACTGTGACAGAGTTTGATATTTCAGCTTCATGGTTTAAAGTTGGACTTTCACCTGAAACTCTTAGAAGAACAAATCTTGGAGAGTTGAAAGTTGGTGACAAAGTAAATTTAGAAAGGGCTTTATCATATAATGATAAATTTGGTGGGCATTTTGTACAAGTAAGTCTAACCAATCAACCAATTAAATAATAATAATATTTTACAATATTAATTAAAAAATAAATTCTAAAAAAAAAAAGGACATGTTGATACAACAGCAGAAATAATTTCCATTGAACCAGAAAATAATTCATTATGGTATAAATTGAAATTGATAGATCCATCACATATAAAATATGTTATACCAAAAGGTTATATTTGCGTTGATGGTACTTCGCTGACAGTATGTGAAGTAAATAATCAAGAAAATTGGTTTAGTGTAATGTTGGTTGCTTATACTCAAGAAAATGTTATCATGCCAACTAAAAAAATTGGTGATAAAGTGAATCTTGAAGTGGATATGTTGGGAAAATATGTTGAAAAATTAATTGAATCAAAATTATTCAGTAGCATTAATAGTAGCAGTAGTAATGAAAATGGTGAAAATTATATTGAAAGAATTGTAAAAAAATATTTGGACGAAAAATTTAAATAATCAAATGAAAATATAACATGACGCAAATACCACAATAAAATCAAATGTTTGCATTATATACGTACGTACCTGGAAATTTACCTTCTGATTTCTCTTTAATTTTAAGGTTATGATTTTTTATGATTTAGTCGCACCCCAAAATTTTTATAATGATAAAAAAGAAAAACTGAGTAATGGGTTGTTTAACGGATTTTTGTTGTAACGTGACTACACATCAACTGTCCTGTGCTTGGTTAAATGGCCTGGACGGTTTTTATCTTACGATCTTACATGATCCGTGTGATCGTGACGTTTTATTAATTCTTTCCCAACTATTTATTTGCCAATCAACAATCAATCAGATTATGTGTGAAAAAAAAAATGTGTGGTCATGAAAACAAGTTTTCTTATTAGCAAACATAATAGCACATAATAACATAAATGACACGTTCAATATCTCTCATTCCATCTTTCACGGCAAGCCTGCCCACAATTAAAGAAATTTTGTCTTTCGTAATATATTGTGATACATCATAATTAAAAACGTTGATTCAGACCAATAGTGAATTTTTCGTTATTTATGAATGATATTGAAATGAACAAAGGATGCCTTTTGTTTTTTTACCTTATAAAAGTTTTCTTGATAATAACAGGGGAAGGAACTCACACACACAAACACGCACACACATATCATTTTCGTTAGTAATTTGAATTAGCAAAGAACAGATAATTTAACATACTCGAAAATAGAAAATTCCTTCCACAAAAATCAAGTTTAATTTTTTTCGACATCAACATGCCATGTCTCCACTCGGCACGATCACATCATGATCAATAGTAATAGAGACTATATGATACAATTAATCCTGATTGAATGTTGCACCGGATTGATTTTTGTCCTTTTCTTATTATGTTAATGATTATTATTGTTACTATTACTATAATGTTATTCATTGTTAATTAATATAATTATTGTTGAATAATCTAGATTATTTTTTTGTTTTTGTTTTTCGAATTTGGATATCTCCATTTGAATCAGTATAAAAATTAGTATTAGCGACAAAGACATCAGATTATGTAGAAAGACTATATACCATTTTCCCATTTTTAATAATAATTATTGTTAACATCGAAGGAAATATTTTTTATAAATAATTGTAACTCTAAATCAAGTAAATTTAACTTTTACCAATCACTACTTTCTCTCCAACATTCGCTCATTCGTTCACTCGACAAACATTAAGCCATGAAATTTATCTCTACAACTTTTGTGACTTTTTTACTTTGTACTATTATTTTCGTTGATTCATTGGTTGAATCAACGCCAATCGATAGTAATAACGTGTAAATTTAAATTGTTTTATAAATTATTTTATAACTTACATATACATACACTATATACATATTAAGATATATATATATGTATATATATATATTTTCTGTAGAGCAAAACCAGAAATCAAACATTCTGGTAATCGAAGAATATAGCCGTTGCAACCACTAGTTAATTTGAATAATAGGAGTAGTTGGAGGCAAAATAATTTATCACTTATTAATAGCCAATGAATGATATAAAATAATAATAATAATATAAATAAAAGTTACAAACGCATCTGATAATGCATTCGATATGCGTGAAATGCTTTATAAATTACAAGGCACTAGGGAAAATCTAATATTGGAATTTATTTCATCCTAGTGGTGGACTAATTTCCTTGTTCGACAGACAGATTTAACTTTCTCTTGCAAGTTAGTTATCTTATTTTGTAAAACTTCTTTTTTAATCAGAGGACATGATAATCATTTCTACAACTTTTCCCAATAATTTTGAGCTATATATAACATGTTTGCGACAATACAGATGTTCATATTGTAGACATAGCCTTGAATGCATGCATTGTCGATGTCCATTTTGTGGATTGACTACGTTTTTTATTCTTTTATGGCCAGGTACATATTCTTTGATGTGAGAAGATTCATTTTTGGTGGGAATGGTTAGTGTCGTCTCAATTGTAATGAATGACCAATTATTTTGTTAAATTTCTCTAGCCAGTATCTTTTCGATATTAGGAGTGTGTCGAATAAGTGTTGTTCTGTATATATACATTGACTTGTGTTGATGGTTTGCGTGCGCGTGTAGGTTCTTGAGAAAGTTGGTAAAGTGGAATGAGAATGAGAAACCCGAGGCTTTATTATTATAGTGTAGCCGCACTTGAATGAAACACATGATGGGTTGATATGCTCGACAGTATCATGTACTTTGTCATTACATTGATAATTCTATGAAATCGCACAAGCCTAGTTTATTTATCCAGTCGCAGAGTATGTTGGATCTGCCCTAGAAAGACCAGCTCAAGGACCAGTCTTCTTGGCCCCTGGTCCTCGAAAAATGAAATGGTGTAAATATGTAAATAATGATAGTATTCATTTAAAAATTCAAATACTTGAATATTTTGTATGATGTACTAAAATTTAGAAAGTTATTATTATCGTCACCTTATATAAAAACAACAATAATAAAGTTTGAATTATTTGCATTTTCGTTATATTACTATTAACCAATTATCATCAAATATCAGAAAATGAAACAACTTTATATACAAAT
>CAUDNR010001266.1:0-15128 GCA_958430865.1 Entrophospora sp. SA101 | reverse complement strand
TTCTGTGTAAAAGGTAAAACAAGTCTAACTTGTTTTAGGTGCATAATGGATGCAAAATATTTCACAGAAATATTGGAAGAGCATATCCCAGAGATAAATAGTATGCTGAGGGGTGAATGGCGGTTACAGCAAGACAATGACCCTAAGCATACTAGCCGTATTGCCCGGGAATTCCTTGGTAATAATGTCCCAGAGGTTATGGACTGGCCCTCTAATAGTCCCGACCTAAATCCAATTGAAAACCTTTGGGCCATTGTTAAAAGAAACGTGGAGAAGCGTAGACCCAAAAATCTTACTGAATTAGAAAGTTTTTTTGGTGAGGAATGGGACAAAATTCCAAATAGTCTTCTAATTAGTCTTGTAGATTCAATGCCATGACGTTGTAATGAAGTTATTGAGAAAAATGGTGAAAGGATATCATATTAATTTTTTTTAATAAAATCTGCTGCCTTTTAGCTTTAAAACAATATGTTGTACAGTTAAATTGGTGTGATGGTTGTGAAACTATAATAATTTTAAAAATTGTCATTTTTTTTGCACACCACTGTATAATCACTATGAAATATTTTTCTATTCTTTGGAAAAGTAATTCACGTGCTTTTTTTACTGCTTCTCTATATGCATGTTTATAAGCATATCAATGAGCAACTATCATTTGGGGAATAAACCCATTTATCACATTTATCTCTTTTAATATATGACTTGAGCCACTTCTTGGCCTTGTTTGAGCATAAGTATCAATTTGTTTGTACTTTTCATCTGAATCTCTGATTTGTGTAATCTTGTCAGAAGATGGTGGCTCACACCTCTTACCCATACATAATAAATCTTGCACATAACATCAGGAAATTAATTTAGTGTAAACTTGCATAAATCTTATGATGCCGATGTAATATTGCATAAATCTTACAGTGCCAATGTAAGTTTTACACTTTTTTATTATTAAACTTACAATTGACACGCGTAAAATTTTTTTATATTTTCTGGATGAAACCGATAATATCATTTCCAAGATAACACAATAAATCCACCTCCTTATTAAGTTCTTTTATACATCAATAAATTCCATTCGATCCCCTATTTTTAGATTTATTTTATTACCGTGTAAATCGAAATCCATTTTAGCCTTTGTAACCACAAAGCTAAAGCGGTCTCCAGGACCTGGGATTTTATTTTTACATACTTTTTTCATTTGGTCTATAAAACAATGAACATGTAAATTTTTATTAAGTTTCCATGTAGCTGTTTTTATAAATTGCTCGAATTTCCATTGTAATGTATTCATCATAGCCTCTCTGATAACTTTTTCAACAATTTTGTGAAGTGAATCTTTGTTTTCTATACCCAAAATCTCCCACATAATTTTTTCACCTATAATTTTGAAAACTTCGGGTTGACCTTGTTTTAACAATACAAATAAAAATTCATTATTAATTAATTGGACATTACTAAACAATATTTTTTAAATTCTAGTAATAATAATAGAAGAAATAATTGATGACTGATTAATTTAATCTCCACTATAAATCTATTACTATTATTTATCTTTTTATTTTTATTCTTATTTTATTTCTTATAATAATATTTGAAATAATAAACTTTTTACAGTTTTTTAAATGGTGATACTGTGAGATATCATTTTGGTTAATTAACAATTTTGGCTTAACTTTTGGGCTACTCTTGTCAGTTAAATAAACCAAAGCAAGTTTGCAATTGGTAAATGATCGAAGTCAATTTAATCACAAATGAATAAAAAAACTTTATAGCTTTATAAAAAGCCATCTTTATTTATTTATTTACAGTTATTAAAAAGAGGCAGTAATTGAGAACTAAAAGTAAATTTGTAAACCAACTAATTGACAAGCACTAAATTATAACGACCTTACGTTTATGATTACAATAATACTACCAGTATTTCCAATTAACCTTGGACGATAATTCATCACTTGTTAGACCTAATCTCTCTTGCTCATTAAGGCAAATAAAACGCAGTTTTTTACCAAAGCTCTATAATTGTTACTCTTTACTAAAGCACCAACCAACTGCACTTATTGCTTTTATCAAATAAAGAAAATAAAGACAACGTTTTTATTAAGCCCTTGACGCAGGTAAAAGCCCTTGATGTAAGTAAAAACACTTGACGTAGTAAAAACGCTTGATGTTAGCAGTAATAATGATAAAGTTCTAAATTATGTGTCCCGGGATGTATTACTATTACGCATAGTTAATTTCAAAAGTCGAAAATTCGAAAAAACATCAATTTAACCCAACTCATACCTATGTAATAATAAAAGAATAGTTTTAAAAAATGAAGAGGCATTTTTATCTCGAAAGAAAATAAACGGAATAACAAATAAGTAGTATCATTGCAATATACATACAATGATGTAATAATTCTTTATTCACAATAATATTGATAATGTACTTGAGCCGTCTTTAGTGTCACAGTTTGAAACAACATAGGTTGATCAATGTTGGTATTTAGAACGACCTTTACATAACACATAAGATAGGCTTTGGTACATATTTTTTGTATGTTTTAATTTTTTTCTATTTTTATCATTTTTAAATCTTCAAAAGAATGCTGAAATTCTTTTATTGTTGATCTTGATGATGATGAAGTTGTTCCTTAAATAATGCAATTTTCGCTTTTCAATTTACACCCTTGTCAATTAATCCTGTTGGAGGAAAGCTCAAAGGCAATCAAAAAAATGTTGACGAAAAAAATGTAACAGTGAATTTCGTGAAATACAGTAGCGCGATGATATTCTGACGTCATAACATTATAAAATCACACGACCCAATCACATACATATATTCGTTCAGAGCTTCAAAATTAGCACTGGATGCGAAGCATCTTAGCATCCTATCATGTATTCATGATCAATGATGTAATCTTTAATAAAATATTCGAGAGCTGAATTGGCTTGTTTGTTTATTTATTTTTATTTATTCATCCCAGATCAAATGTCAATTTGAGCGATTAGATTTTTTTTTTCAAATTTTTTGCTACTTTACAAATTTTGATTGTTAAAAAAATCAACCAAGCTTCTTTTTTCTTGATTAAAAAAAAGAGATCCTTTGCAAAGAAGAATCCTAGTGTGAATCAAAAGTGACTTGCACAATCAATTATTAGAGAATTTGAACCAGCGACCAAAGTAAAAATTTTTTGATTAACATTAGTAAAGGGAAAATCATGTTTATTGTGACGTCATTACTGAAGAGTCTCAACTAAACCTATAATGTTATTATAGTCAAATTCATCAATGTTTTTGGTGATTTCATAGCCGTGAAAAAGATGATTAAATTACACTCTAAAAATTATAGGTGAGCTACACGGTAACTAGAACTTAAAAGGCATCAAAGCTTTCAGATACATGGATTAATAATATTATTTTATGTATCGATAGATTATTTCGAGTTACATACCTAATATCATAAGCAACTTCATCCAACTAAAGCAGACATTTTATTATCCGTTTTTTCCTAGCTGAATTATCCATGGAAGCTATTATTCTCATACTGGCTCCCCATCTCAAGCAAATGTTGTTTTTAGAGTAGCATTAAAACATTTGAAGAATAAAAAAAAAGATTCTCATTAATTTCATTTGTTGAATTTATTATGAAAAAAAAAAAATGAATGAATGATCATAACGACATGATCGGGTTAACAATAAATTTCGACCTTTACAAGATACCATATATTATAGAAACAGAAGACCCAGTGAAAGATATATGAAATTAAAACTTTGAGTGGTCTTAAGAGCATAGGCAATGATCGAGTAACGAGACTTCGCAATTGGGAAAATGATCGATTTGGAACAGCAAGCAAGTTCACTCGTCATTATTAATTCATTCCAGTGGAATATGATGATTCTTCGTCTTGGGTTTTTACAAATGTTCTGATTGTAAATTCGTCCAATTTTCGCTTTTTGAAGAAAAGTGGACAATTTATATTCTTATGAAATTGTTGAACTTTTGAACTTCTTGAGGCATTTATACTTTATTTCCAGATTTTTGTAGCCAAATAAAATAAATAATAAGTTTTTAAGAAGAAAGGAAAAATTGTGTTTCCATTTAATTATACATAGGTAACCTCGATAAGTCAGTCACGAATGGCTGGACATGATAGGCCGACTTATCAAGAGTGCGTGACTTAATGTCAACCATCTTTTATTTATAAACTATTAAAATCAGGGCTGGAAATAGGGTCTGAAAAAAACGGAAATTTCTCCTGGATGCTAAATTTTCCGGATTATTAAAGTATTATCTCCAGTCCTGATTAAAATCAATAGAATAATGATAAAATAATAAATGAATAAATAAATAGTACTTTCCCAAATTTTTATTCTATTTTTTCTTGTAAGATTTTTTATTTTCCAAATTTCCAAAAATAAAAAAAAACCCCAAAATTTATTTATTGTTCAAACCTCTAATAAAACAAAAATTTTTAAAATCATACGACTTATTTGTTTTCCAAACTTTCAAAATAACTAGACTGTTGCTGTGCCACCAAGTTAATTTTCAAAAATGACCAAAATTATATTCCACATGATTTTTGTGTTTATTTATCTGTCATTCATAATGATAATGATAATATTTATTCAATTGTTTTATTAGGAAATTCGTAATTATTGCATTATTATATTTATTATTTAAAAATAAACATTGCAATTTTATCAGGATTTTCGCGGCCAAATTCCTCGTGAACATAGCAAAGGAATAAAATAATTTTTCGAGAGAATCTCTTTGTTACATTAAGCCAGAGACATATTCTATCAGTTTGCAAGTTAAATTTTTAAAATATAAAGTAGTTTTGAGTTCTATGCTTTTAAAATTTGCACAATACCTTCTCATGTTGCGAATATCACATGAGACTGGCTTGTTGAGAGTAATTTACTATAGTTAGAGCAGACTTCAGCTTATATTAATATGGGCTGTCTGACTTTATCAAGAGATTTCAAATATAAAAAAAAGGGCAGAAAAATTTTGACCGAGTTAGGCCAAAACCGACTTGTCAAGGTTACCTACTACTACTAATATGTGCCAGCATTACAATAAGATTATAGTATTAATTTCCGGCCAAAATTTAAGGCGTTAAATTTATAAACCGTTACAACTCAGGTTGTTCAATGGCTCTCGTCAAATGGTTTGACCTGTAACAATTTTCAGAAGACTAATTTTTGGTTTTTATTTTTTTATGACACGTATTGCATAATTTTTCCTTATTTTTTTTTAAAGGTCTCATTTTTTCACAATAGTTAAAAGTATTATGGAAGATAATAGTGACACGGGTTGGTTTTCTTAAAGAATGCATCGTTGTCGTCACCTGAATCACAAATAATACCAGATTGAAATCACAATCGATTTGGTAACGAGAGATCGGAAATGTTTTTCAAAAAAATCAATGTTGGTGTCTTTATTAGAAAATGAATGGTAAATGAAATTGATCTTTGGATTGAGAATATTGAAAAAAAAATGATATGATAATACTAGGTAGGTGAATGTTTCTTGGTGATGACTTGTTGTGATTATATATTTTGTAAGACAGATCAAAGTAGTGATAGATGTACCATTGACTAATTAACACAATACTATTATTCAACGATTTTCTGTCTAGGAAGAAACCAGTCGATATTTTCATCAGATGTTGTTGAGTGCGTTTATAACGATAAAGAATTAAATGTAAAAACGATCCAAGATATTGTTTTATGCTCTTTATTTAAAAACGATCCATTGACTTCAGTTTGTCGCTTATGTAGCCGATTTTAAAAATCGATTGAATGAAAATAATGTGTATAATCATTCTAAGCGTATGTACGTATGGATGGGTAGGTTGATGGGTGAGTGGGTAATATTTCTTACCTCAGTGATTAGTATGTTGTGCATAGTTGTCAGACAATCTGAAAAATATACAATTGATATAATTTATTTATAATGTAAATGTATCGCGCAATTAAGATTTTTTTTTTATTCTCATTATAATTAAAATAACAGATTTATTTTTTAGCAATTATAAAAAAATGTACAACGAATGAACTACCTATCAATCAATCCCCTCGTTTTCTTATCTCATTTTCTATTCAATATTTTTCTTGTAATTTTAAAATTTAATATTCCTTTTTTTTCTTTTTCACTTTCGATGATAATTAAAACCACTTACTTGGTATCTCTTGCATAGATCAAAAAATAATAATACCTTATATACTATTAATGCATGCTATGTGCTTACTGCCACAATCAAACGTGATTTTTGTTTATATTAATTTTTTTTTTATAATAAATAAAAATACTTTTAAATATCCTTACATATTTTCATATATAAAAATAACACAAAAAATTACTATTAATAACAAGTTTTCTAGGAAAAAATAAATAAATTAATAATTATAATTTATATTTTATATATAATTAATTAATGATAAGATTTAACAATTTCTCTCGCTTGTTATGTATTAGTTGTTGTCTTATTATGTATAATTGGAATTGTACCAATTCCTGTGGTGATATTGAATAGTGCTGTATTTCCATCTGTTAAATCTGTAATTTTCCATGCTTTTAGTTTTTTTAAAAAAAATTAAATACTTTAGAAAATAAATTTTTTTAAAAAGTATTAAAAAAAAAAAATAATAACAATACTTACAAACAAGTATTATTACACCTAATATAAAGATTTCTAAACACATTATAAATGCTCCTGATTTTACTTTGTAAGGTTTAGGTTTTTTACTTGGTATTAAAGATTGCTGATCCGTAGATTTAGATAATGGAGATACTGGAGACTGGGGTTCGTTATTTTTTTCAATGAAAATTGATTTAATATCGCTATCATTATTAATATTATTGTCATTACTATCATTATTATTAATATCAATACTACTATTATCAATAACATTAGTTACATTATTATTATAAACACCTCTTGATGGTATTATGATCTTATTGCTATTATTGTCATTGTTGATGTTATTATCCCTTATTAGTAGTGGCGTTTCGCTGCTTTGTATTTGGGCAGTGTAAGCAGAAATTATATCAGGCGGAGACTCATATTTTGGAGAAGAAATTCTTGATGTATTACGAGTTAGCAGCACATTTGATAATTTAAGCCTATTATTTTCTGCTGTATTATTATCTAATTGAGTGTGTTGTGGTTGTGGATTGTTATTATAATCATTATTGCTAACGTTGATATTATTGTTAATATCTCCTGTAGAGATGAAATTATTTTGATTTTGATTTATTAAATTATTATTAGTGATAATATTAATATTGCTACTATAAATATTGTCATCTATGATACCGTTATTTTGGTAATCTAGTATTGAATGAGATTGAGAATTTTTTAATCCTACAATTTGATTCTGAACTTCTTCTAAAGGTGATAAATGAAGTGGTGAAGAGCGAGGTCTCTTATTTATGCCACTATAAGTATTTGACAAAGGAGGTTCACTTGATGATTTTTGATGAGGGTTTTTTATCATTTCATTATCATTGTTATATTGATTAGTATTATCAACAACACCTATAACATTTGGTAAATATTGTTCTTGAGATGCAAGATATTCTAAAAATTCAACTGGATTATACACACTAGATGTTGTCCTGATTATTGACTCTCGTGGTGATTCATTAATAACATTATCATTACCATCACTATTACTAATTATGAATGTTATATTATGATTATCATTATTCTTACTATTTAGAACAACATCTTCGTTAGTTCCTTCATACTCTTTTTGGTATTCTCTTTGCATCATTTGATATTTTTTATGAAATAATATGATTATCTAATTTAATTGACATTTTTTTTTTTAAATAAAAAGTTTATTTAATAAAGCATAAAAAAAGTAAAATAATCATTAAAGAAATTATATAGTTTCGTCACCTTTTTTTATTTGACTGGAGAAGCGAATAAAAAAATTATTCTCCTATTCTCAAAAAGTTCTATTGTTATTATTTATTTATATTTTTTTTTTTTTATTTAAAAAATGACAAATTGTATAAAAATATAAAAATATGAATAGAAAAAACATAAATATACATTTTAACTCTGAAAATCTAAATTTAGAAGGCGAACTTTCAAAAGTTTTATTATTATTTTTATTATTATTATATTAATGAAAAAATTTTTGGTGTTTCAATAAAAAAAACCGAGTGCTTTTATTATTTCGGTAAAGATTTTCTTTGTTTCTTTGTTCAACAGCTCAAGAAGTAAAATTTCTTCTGGAACATGATTACTAAAATAGTGATATTTGTGTAAATTTCGGCAAAACAGACAGTACATTAATATATGTTTCATACAAGAATAAGGGCTAAATTAGGAAAAACTTTTATCAAACTTTCATTATCAAATTATTAAAAAAGTTTAAATCTCATTATCTTAACTAATTAATAATAAGAAGGGTGAAAAAGGAAAAATCAATATTATTAATAAGAATGTTATTTATTGATAATAATAATAATAAAAAGAATAACGAGAGTTGGATTTTCGTCAGAATGCCCAAAGAATTGATAATACTCTTAATGAATGGCTCCCATGCAAGTGCTCCAACAAGGTTTTATTCAATTTTTCCTTTTTGTATGTCCCCGTCGTTACGATGTTTATATTTGATCATTATTATTATGTATTGATTGTTATGTTATTGAACTGTATCACCAGTATTAATTATCCCTTAAAGGAAATATCACCAAGATGAAACTTTTAAGGAACAACTTTAATCAAGCTTTTCATCAAAGTGTTAGCGGAAAAATTTTAGAACTTCTAATCGGGTTGTATACAATTGCAAGTCATAGAGTTCTTTAATAATAAATCTAACATTATTATTGACCTTTGATAAATCTATTCTCCACAAGTATGCAAACGTTCTAATTGCCCTAGAAGCAACTATTTATTTTCATTTCGTATGACCTTTTGGTATAAATAATTATCATTACAATAATAATAATTGCGAATAAATACCAACTATCTGGATAAAGTCTTCTTTCTCCACATCAACTCGAACTTCTTTTTTCTCCATGATTGTATATATATATTCCAGGATTATTCCACGCAGCATTAAAATAATATCTAATAACTGTGATTGGAGTGGATATATAATCGCACAAACTTAAAATATTACATTGGGTATACGCCCTTTGATCTGCTAGGTCAATGGCGTCTTTTGAGATGAAATGACTTAAAATTAAGAGATGCTTCTTCTATAGGCTCTCTGAAAAACAAAACACAACCCCATAAAAAACTTTTTATGGAAAAACGGTACATTTACAGTATGTGATTTTTTATAGGGCAGTTGCATTAAAATCCACTATTCTGAATTTTCCGTACTTAAGAACGTGATTTTTTCTGAAAAAAGGATTAATGTTTCAGAAAAAAGAAAACAATCAAAGAATCTCAAAGAGTTTATTTACCATTATTACCATTGTTTCAATGTTTGTATCTCGAAACAGTAAAAACTAATACTAAGCCACAATATAAATATTTTATATAACCTGCGTGGATTGGGATTATCGACAAAAATGGGATTTGCGTAGAATATACAATAAAAGATAAGGATATGGGGACAAATTTCAATTTTTTTTTTGTCATTTTCCTGATATGCTTCCTTGAGAGATCGACTATCCAAAAACACCAATAATTATCGATTTATTAAATATAAAAAGCAGGAACAAAAATCTCTAAGTAACAGTGTCTTAATAAAAAAAAAAGCTTTGGAGGTTTGAAGTTTATTGTTATACATTGTCTAGATCTACATACAATATTGGGGTGTCCCACATATTATGATTTACAAACATAGTCGATCACATATATATAAATTTTTATTAAGGATGATTTTTCATCAATCTTTTTTTTAATAGTAAACTTTGAACGAAAATAACTCTTTAAAGAATAGAGGTACAGATTCCAAATTAAAGTTTAAAATATATTAGAAGGATAGGGCAATGTCCCTATAGAGAGTTTTTTTTAATTTTAATATAAATCATATTACTTATTTTAAGCTAAAAGAAAAAAGGAAAGTTATGTATATATGATACAAAATTTTATGCAAATAAAACTGTAAAAAGCTCTCTATATGCATAAATAGCATCAAAATGCGAATCCAAACCATGTCATTTTATTTAGATACGTCGTATAGTTTAAGAGTTATTTCGATTTTTGATATATATTTTGACTAAATTTTAGTGTTACATCTAAATTTTATAATCTCTATATAGTACTAGCCAAACAAACAATTTACAGCCGTTAAAAATATTATTATACAATTTCTCATAACTTCTTTATATAATAATAATTATTCTAATCAAAGTTGTGTTTGGTTATTATATCTTGAACTGCTAGTAAAATAATTTTTTTGTGGTACCAAAAAAAAAAATAATAAATCCGCAAAACCTCTAAAAAATGAAAATTTATATATGTGATCGATCGACTATGTTTGTAAATCATATGATGTGGGACACCCCAACACAGTATTAGAATGTATCATGTATGTGGATCTGGGGCAAAATGAACCAATTGAGAATTCCTCTTCTAACATTATAATAATGGTATAAACTGCTTTTTTAAAAAAAAAGGTTTCATTATTAATAATTATAGATGGGTGTCTAAACTAAATTATTTAGACAATGTCTAAAATATAAATTAATTTAGACATTTAGACAATCATGGTCTCAATCGTCTAAAATGCTGAATTGAATTTTTTTATTGAATAATTTACTGAACTTTGTGGATTTTGTATATACACATGACTTTTAGTTGTATTTAAAGCAAATCATTATTATTTATATTAATTTAGACATTTAGACATTTTTGTCTAAATACTATTTTGACTTTAGACAACACCAAAAACAATTTAGACGCCCATCTATAATAAAGGTAATTTTAAAAATAACACCTTTTTGTGTAACTCGATTATAATTATAGACACTATAGTACTGATGGATAAATATTATCCGCTACTATGCAGCAGCACAAATCCTAACGAGACACTTGACTAAATTATTTAGGATTCCATCACGTAACACAATTATCCGAATTTTGAGTTTCTGGAAATAAGTTATGGTAGCAGTCAGTGTGTAAATTTCAGCGTGTAACTAGTACATGTGTTATTACCCATATATTAATATGACATATAACAATTGTAAAAGTTTGAAAGTGGCGTGATATTTTCATATTGACATTATTTTGTTCACTCTTTGTATATAACAATAATAAATTTATGTCAATAATTTATTTAGTTCTTAAAATGGAAAGGCACTAAACTTTCTATATCAATTGCAATTTAACCCTTGCCTATTTTTCTATTTTAAAATTTTTGTTGCTCATGATTTCGGTATGACAAAAATTTCTTTACCTGATTTTGGATATTAATATGACTTGTAATAAATTTTTTTGCTATACCCAAAATAGTCACACCATTTATTAAAAAGTCTCATGTAACTTCCAGCAAAAGACGGAATTATAATAATCCGGGGGATCCTGATACTGAGAATACCGTGCCGAAAGTACGGAGATATTGACCATATTTTTAGGCATTTTATTTTATCGATTAAAATGAAAATTGTTTATTTTAGCGAACATTAATTTTATTTGTTTCTCGATTTCTCAGTTAAGGAGAACAAAATCTTGTTTGTTATTTGATTTGTATTAAAGAATTTTAATTAACTTAAATTTCATAGCTAATTTATGTCAACTAAATAAACAATTATTTATCGCGTTCCAACAAACTTAATCATAATTCGTTGAAATAACAAATATTATGAATAAATATAGTTTTAGTTTAGAAGTGGTTGAGAACTTTTAAATCTCCTATTTATTATACTTGTTTTTTTCCTAGGAACTACTCCTATATTAATATTAATATTAATATAATAATACGAAATTAATTTCCATGTAACCCAAAAATTATGGTACAACCAGAGGCATTTTAAAGAAGGAACAATTGCTCCTTGTATAATGATACTCGGATACTTAAGCTTGTCTAAGGAAAGAAAGGATTCTTATTAATATGTTTTTTCTTTTTAATTCTTTATACCTGCTAACAACCAAATAAATTTAATAAATTTAGCATCAAGCTTTTCTTTTTTGTTCCTTGAAGCATTGTTTTATATTCTGCTGCTGCTTTTTCAACATCTTCATCAGCAATGAACGGTTTAACATGATAGCTGTTTTTGATCCGGTAGTTTTTCTATTAGAAAAATATAGTCGGGAAAGATATAAGTTCTTTTAGGAAAATTATTCCTAAATATGGTAATTTGCATTTGACCGTCATCAATAAAAATGTCAAATTTTCTTTATTCTTTGTCGGTGATTAAGAAATAAATTTATCTTTTGTTTTTTTATGAACTACAGTAAGTTCAAACTGCAAAAAGGAACTGACTATAGATCCTTGCAACTTTGCGTTTTTTCCTGCCATATTTGCCCTCATCAATTTTTCTATCCTGTGTATACATGCAGCCCAAGCTATTATAACTTTGTCGTGCCGTAATGACATAATGTCATAAATATATTTAGACATACATTTTCCAATTATTACAAGTTGTAATCTCATAATAATTAGGTCGTGATAATGTAAGGACGGGTGAACACTGGTCACATGTTCGCAATATGATTGGCCAGCACTTTGATAAAATTTCCAAGTCTAGAGACTTCCAAAATTTTTAATAGAAGTCACTTTCTGTACTACCTTTTTAAAAAATAGCCTCATTGGTTGATTTAATGTATGATCATTATTAAAATTTAGATTAATTTTTAAAATTAAAATCAATTTTTGAAAAAAAAATTTTAAACGAACCACAAAATCGCTACTTTTGAAAAATGAGCGCGTGAGACAACAATAGAAGGCCTTTAGACCGAGCCAACCATATAAACAATAAAATTTTTAAATTAGTGAAACCTAAGAAATTAATTTTTTGATAGCTTTTTGACCAAGCGGGAAATTACTAATGACTATGTATGGACTATGAACTACCTATCATTAGCTAGTAACTACTTAATCAATTATTAATTAATTAATTAACATTTACGAGTCTTTATCATAAAAGTAACAGAAAATTGTTAATTCATTTCTATGACAATCATTTTTACAAATTAATTCTTTTTGTTTAATAAAAACATTGTTGTAGTCGGAATTAAACAATAGGGTTTAATTGTTTAGAACTAGAGTTCCTATTCATAATACAGATTTTTATTCGAATTATTCGTTTTATTCAACTAAACTTTCAATGTAATTCGAATACTTAAATTCATAACGAATAAGACAAATCATTCGAATTAACCTTATTAATAATATTGATATGGCATTAAAAGAAATTCTGGGACCTGATTTGATTCGAATTGAATCCAGTTTTTTTGAATTCGAATCGAACCGAATTGAATCACTTTAAAATTCGACTCGATTCGATTCGTTTGGAGCCTTATGTGGAATTTTTTCTACAGGTGGTGATGAAGGTTTCAACAACCTCCACGTGGGCTGCTGTAAGATAGGCCTCATATTTATTACAGACCAGGCTTGGCTATTGCCATTGTGTGATATTTGATTTATTTACTCCTCCCCCTAGTATAAAATTGGTGCCTGAAATTGATTTGTAAATTCTGCGACTCAGGAGGTTGCAACCTGGTTAGCCTTGAGCACCATTCCATCAGGCTACTGGGTTGTTGCATTGTTGGTGACACGACTATTCACCAACAAAAGCTTGAACCTAGGGTAGGGAACTATTTAGGAGAGGCTTAAGTCTCCTGTCCCATTTAAATAAATAATAAATTATCAGAAAGAGGGAATTTAGGAAAACAATTAATTTACCAAACAAAATTTGAACTATTTTACTTTATGGCTTTCCTCTTAATGTCAGAGCCCAAATGCAATTTCAATGAAATTCAGTCCCAACTCTACTCTGTATTGTAACCTCCCGGGCTTTAAACAAGTTACAACTTCTTTGTTACAGAACCATCTTTATCCTAGAAGTAGGATTGTTGGAGGCAACTTTTCGGCCTTCATTCTTATCTGGGTGATGCTAGTCCAAGTGCTGCAAGGGAGGACCAGGATTCACGCAAGTGTCCTTGACAGTGATGCAGTTTCAATAGATTCCAGAGCCATACGCTTCCTGGAGTTTAATTCCATCATCCAATCGTGGGCGGATGAGATCAGCTTAGCTTATATACACAAGGAAAGGGTGAGAATGATTGCGGTGTTTTAAATAATAAAGTGTAAATTTCCGATAATCATACTGCATATTGAATTGCTTTCCAAATAGTCTAGGTGCCTTTTTCCTCCATATTTAATGGTCACACTGCTTTTCTTTGCCCTCGACAATTTCTTATGATTATTTATTATGCTTAATAACGGCTATAAAAGCAAATATACTAATTGTTTATTTATTATGATAGAGAATCTTATAATAATTACCTATCTAGAAGACATGATAAATCTTGCTACACGTTTCGATCACAATAAAATATTTACAAAAAAGATAAAAAATAAAAAACATCATCACAAAAAAAAGCATATCTGGTTCATTAATAAATAAACAACACACCTTCTTCAGAACTAATAATACCAAATAACAACATTTCAAATATGTTTATCAATGAATTCCCAAGCCACTTTGGACGCTTTTAGAAAATAATTAATCTATATATATATATATATATATATATATAGCAATCAACACCACAAATAACAAGCAGCTAAAAATGATACTAATTAATGTAAAAAAAAAGAGATTAATTTCATCCTTTACTTTTAAGAATATTTATTATATAGAAAAAAAGGATTTTTATTATTTTCCCTTAGTAAAACGAATGTTACAAATTTTCTCCATAAACCTTTTTCTTTACACATATAACTTTTAATTTAAGTTTTGACTTTTGCTTCTTCAAAATAGTTTTGGCGACCAGCACTAGCTCTTCTTTTATCCTTTCGATTTGTTTTTTTACATAATTCCTACTTTATTGTTTAAATAATCTCAGTAAAAGTCCAATATATTACACCAATCAATCACATAGTGAATATCAATTAACGGATATTTTATTTGAAGAAATTTGTCCGTTAAAGCGAGATACAGTCACTGGAAAAAAGTATCGCTTCACCTGATGATCGGCGAAAATAATTGAATAACTCCGGTGATATAAA
>CAUDNR010001265.1:1904-17100 GCA_958430865.1 Entrophospora sp. SA101 | reverse complement strand
TCTGCGGCGGTGGTTATTGCCTCGGTTACGCCGGCGGGGGGGAGGGGTAAAATCAACATTTTGGGAGGCCACCAAATTGAATGGCTTTTTTGTGGCAAGCAAATTATGTACAGGGGGGAGGCTTCAGGTAAAGAGATGTTGCACCAATAATTTGTAAACCAATAATGCATGATTGAATTATCTGCGCATTAGGTTCTTTCATTGCAACACAGGTGCAACAGATCAAACTTACTATTTCATTCCACAACCATCTATTTGGTTTTAAAAAGACTTGAACTCTTTTTGCCAAACTTTAGTAGTGGTTTTTATTTTATTTTATTTTTCTTACTCTACACAATTCCATCATCTACTGTGCTCTATTAAATTTTAGCTCAAACGAATAATAATAACTGCAACAAAGTTCTCTAAAAATTTTTTTTTTCACAACAATTAAAAAAAATAAATAAATAAAATGACTGAACCTCAAACACGCGAAGATTATGTTTATCTCGCCAAGCTCGCTGAGCAGGCTGAGCGTTACGAAGGTGAGGGTTGGTGAAGCCAGTGAGCCATCCGGGTATCATCTCAGCTTAATTTTTATATTCTTGTGGTTTTTTTTTATTGGGAATTATTTGCTGGCAATTTTATTATTTTTAATACTCTTTTGTTGCATGGTACTTTATGCCTTAAAAAAAATTTTCTTTTTAAATTTTTTTTTTTGATAAAAACCAAAAATGAATTGAGTATAGAAACAATTTAATATTTATCAATTAATAATAATGAATAGTTAAAAAAAAAAAAAAGAAATATATATATATATATATATATATATATATATGTATATATATATACATATATACATATACACATAGTATTGATTATGGGAAATATATTTATAATAATAATTGTTATTATTATTATTATTATTATTAAGTGGTTAAAATTTTTTTCTCTTTAAAAAAAAAAAAAAAGAGAGGGAAATCAAAAAGGCATAATACTCATAAAAAAAATGTAATTTTTATGCCGGTAATTTCCTTAATAAGTATCAGTTTAATGTTAAATTTAATTAATTATCTTATTATATAAATATTATAGAAATGGTTGAAAATATGAAACAAGTCGCTTCTGCTGATCAAGAACTCACTGTTGAAGAACGAAATCTCTTATCCGTTGCGTACAAGAATGTCATCGGTGCACGAAGAGCTTCTTGGCGTATTGTTTCTTCAATTGAACAAAAAGAAGAATCAAAAGGAAATGATACCCAAGTTGGTTTTATTAAGGAGTATAGGGGGAAGATTGAGGTAGAATTGACCAAAATATGTGATGATATTTTAGAAGTACTAGATAAACATCTTATTCCATCCGCCACAAGTGGTGAATCTAAAGTTTTTTACCATAAGATGTTTGTATAATATATTTTTTCATAGATTCATATTCTTTAAAAATAACGATTATTTTATTTATTATTAATTAATTAATCTAATTTTACGTTAATTTAGGAAAGGAGATTATCATCGATATCTTGCTGAATTTGCTACTGGTGACAGACGTTCTCAATCTGCAGATAAATCTTTGGCAGCTTACAAAGCTGCTAGTGAAATAGCAGTCACCGAACTTGCTCCAACTCACCCAATTAGATTAGGCTTGGCTTTGAACTTTTCCGTTTTCTATTACGAAATCCTCAATTCTCCCGATAGAGCTTGTCATCTAGCTAAACAAGCATTCGATGATGCTATTGCTGAATTGGATACTCTTAGCGAAGAAAGCTATAAAGATTCTACATTAATTATGCAATTGTTAAGGGATAACTTGACACTTTGGACTTCAGATTTGCAAGAGAATAGTAAGTTCACGTTTACATACAAATTTATATATACGTTATTCACATGAGATCATTTAACGCTTACGTTGTATTTTTATTTGAAAAAAAAAAAACTATTAGACGAAAAGGCTGATGCAGTCAAGGAGGAGGAAGAAGCAACAACAACAACTACTACCGAGCCAAAAGAGGAGCCTTAATTTCATTTTTTATTAAATCTTCATTTATATATTTTATTTTATATCTTCTTTCAATTTTTTTTTACTTTGATTGTCATCATCATATAAGAAAATTCAAACACATTTGTTATAAAAATTTTATATTATTATTATTTAATATTTATTTATTTATTTATTTTTTTTATTTATGGAAATGGATTTGACTAGAAAATGTTGAATAATAGTAATTATATTATTATTATTATGTGGATCTATTATTGTTTACTATGATGCAAATAAAAAATATAATTAATAGATAATTTGTAGAATGAACATATGTTGAGAAGGAAGAAAAAAATATAGCCCATGTACTCAAAAATACAATGAATTAATTTTGTGAAACGTTAATTTCTTTTGTAACATGATCGTTGCCGACGAGTTGCTAAATCATTGAATTTTTTATTCTTAGGAAAAATTTTTTTAAAAATGTCTGAAATTAATTCTGGACAACTTGTCAGAATGCAAAATGTAGAAAACAGTGCTTTAACAATTTCTGTTTCGGGTGATAATGGTGGAGCTTTAATACCAACTGTAAGCATTCTTTAATGGATTATATATAAACATTTTTAACCATTAATAATGAGAGAGAAATACTTTCTTACACTAAAATTATTAATCAATAATCAGATTAGACGAACTTCTGGTCTTCAAGCACCTATTATGCTGTTGGTTGGGCATCAGGTGTGAGGTTGTTACTAAAAGACTTTTCATGAAAAAAAACAAAAATTTTCTTTCTAATTTGGATGGCATCATATTAATCATATTTTGATCATATAAATTATTCATAGGGAGAAATTTTTACTGTAAGATTTAATCCATCTGGACAGTATGTTGCCTCGGGATCATTTGATAGAACTATATGTATGTTTGAAGCTAAATTATTAAGTTAAACTGATTAAATTAAATGATTAAATGAAAAAAAATTTTTTTTTTTTAAATAGTGTTATGGAATACATATGGTGATTGTTTAAATTATGGTTTATTAAAAGGACATAGTGGTGCGATCATGGAACTACAATGGTCTCGTGATTCTAGGTATTTATTTTTATTTTAATATTGATTGTCTTTAAATCCATCTATCATTCTATTTATATTGTGTACTAATATCCATCATCCATCCATCCATCCATCCATTTATTTATTTATTTATTTATTTATTTATTTATTATTTATTTATTTATATATTTATTTATTTATTTATTTATTTATTTATTTATTTATTTATTTATTTTAGTAAAATTTTTTCATGCTCAACAGATAAAACCGTTGGCGTTTGGGATGTTCCAATGGGTTTAAGAATTAAAAAATTCAAAGGACATTCATTATTTGTTAATAGTGTATCTTCTACACGTAGAGGAAATGAAATTTTGGCTAGTGGAAGTGATGATGGATCAATCAAGGTAATTATTATTATTAAATATACAAATAATTATAAAAATTTTATTTATTTGTTATTATTATATTATCATGTAAAAGATATGGGACCTTCGTCAGAAAGATGCAGCTGAGACATTTATTCAACCATACCAAATTACTTCTACTTGCTTTAGTGAAGTTGGAGATTTAATCTTTGCGGGTAGTTTAGACAATGATATTACTGTAAGTGTTATTTATTATTATTATTATTATTATTGTAAAAGTAATTAAATTAAATGATGAATAAATTATTAGTCCAACTGCTGTAAGACTTTCAAATATGGTTAAAAAAAATAATTTTTTTAACATTTTGACTGAAAATTAATTAATTATAAAGTGAAATAAACACGTGCATGCATATATTTCTTTAGTAAGATTAATAAAAATCTTCGATTATTTAAATAAAGGTATGGGATGTACGCAAAAAAGAAATCTCTTATGTTCTTAAAGGTCATCAAGATACTATAACAGGCTTAAGGTTAAGCAATGATGGCTCATATCTATTGTCTAATGCAATGGACAACACAGGTAATTGATTATATGACTATAAATATTATTTATTTTTTATTGAATTTGTGTATATAATATTTATATTTGTAATCTATCTATTTAGTTAGAATATGGAATGTTCAACCTTTTTGTGCTGGTAATCGTTTATTAAAAATATTTGAAGGTGAGATAATTTTTTGGAATTTCACCTGACCACCCATCCCATCCACTTTTAATGATATTTTTATTTTCATCTACATCATCTTTAATTAATTGCATTCATTTAATTATTAAAGGTGCTCCTCATGGATTCGAGAAGAATCTAATCAGACCAGCATGGTCTTCTGACGATTCACAGATAGCTTCTGGTGGTGGTGATAGAACAGTTGTTATTTGGGATGTATCAAATGGTAGAATCTTATATAAATTGCCTGGACATAAAGGTTCAGTTAACGAGGTTGATTTTCATCCTAAGGAACCCATCAGTAAGTTATTATGATCAATAATTATAATTATTTTTAATTTAATCTGATTATAAATTTAAATTAATTAACTAGTCGTGTCGGGAAGTACTGATAGGCAAATTTATCTTGGAGAATATAATCCAAATATATAAATAGATGGTAATATCAATGTGTTACGTAATTTTAATAGAGCCCTCCTCTATTACTATGTAATAGTGATTATATTTTAATAAATATTAATATATTTTTCATTTAATTTTCCGGAGTTGTCGGATTTTGTTCTTGAACACTTTATTTATAATTTATAAAACTGGAAGAAAAATATTATTAATTCTTCTGGGTTTTCCTCCCACTTTTAAAGTGACAACACGAAAGATTCAAAAGTTAGGAATTCCTTTCTTTAAACACGAAAAAGATATATTACCAGGTTCACTTTAAAAAATCAACGTGGATACACGTCATTGTTGTAAAGAATTATAAACACTTTCTTCACTTTTATTGTAATTCTTTGGTTTTATATATTTTCAAATAAAGGTCAAAACGAAATTATTATAACTATGGGTCGTAAAGAATTCATAGAAGATGTGAAAAAACTTAAGGAACATTTTCGAAGTTTAAATCAAAGAAGTGCATCTTTAGTAAAAGGTAGATACACGATCACCAATTCGTTAATTTAATTTATATTACCTTTGATAATATACCTTTCCTCGGATAAAAAATTAAACATTTCGCGAATTATTTAAATTTGTTTACACATACATGAATATCTTGAATAGATTTTGACTTTCAAGATCCAGAATTAAGTTTTAAATTTGAATACAAACGTGGAAAATCGTTCACGGTACAGATCTTCGTGAACGGTAAGATGGTTCAAAATCACTTGTGAACTTTTTTATTTATATCTTCACCTTCCAAAAAAAAATATAAAAAAATTTCTGGTGCCTCTATCAGAGGCCGTATTGATTGATTAAACCATTGGGTTTTTTTTTAATTGACATTCTAAGACTCGTCAATACAGTCTTATCCTTCCAAATTTAGCGCGTTTGTTTGTGTAGATGGAAGTGAAGAAGATGCAAATTCTGGTAAGAAATACTATCAAAACAAATTAAAATGGCTATTTTCTTTACATATATTTATATTTGCATTATTTGACAATTTTAGCGGCCAAATGTTTATCAAATGTTTGTGTTGATAACAAATCTGTGTGTGAAATTGTAGCGACAATAGTTCCAAAACTATGTGATCATTTCAAGATTGCACTTCCAAGAGATTTGTCAATGAGTTCATTAAAAAAATTCTGTCGACTTCCTAGTATTTCTTCGACAGATTTACGAAAACCTATCCCACAACCATTAACCTTGGTTAATCCTAGAGAAGAATCTTCTGGAAAAGCCTCAAAATCAATAGCTCAGACTCCTTTATTGTTATTGAATAGGGATATGTCAGAAGTTAGACATTTCAAGTAATTTTTAAATGCAATTTTTAACATTAAAGTTAATATCAATAAATATAAATCTATATTTAAATGTTTATCAATTATTTCCTTTAAATTAAGGTACAATGCTGAATTACTTTGTGCTGATGAAATGGGATTTAAAATAGCTGTATCAATGCCAGTCTCACGACTTGGACTTAGTCTAGAAGCTTGTGATGCATGGAATTTAGATCCAGATAGGTAATTAAGATTATTTAAAAAAATTTTTTAATATAATATTAAAATAGAGATTAATTATTTATTATTATCATCATCATCATTATCACTATTATAATATAGATTTATAGTTTGCACAATGCAATTTTCACCTAGTTATATTGATTTACAAGGTGTTATTTCTAATGCCTGTCAGACTAAAGCCTACTTAATTAAGGAAGCTGGCTTAAGTGGTGGTTATAATACAATAAAAGAATCTTTGAAGAAACAATTTCCTGTTAACTTTGCAGTAATGACATCATCTTTGCCAAGGGGAATGCCTAGTCAATCACACCATAAAGACGAGAATTTAGAAAACGATCATTTTATTTTGTCGTGGACTTTAACAGAACTTTTGGGTGATAAATTTTTTGATATGCTGTGTGATCGTATATGGTTTGGAATTGGTTGGTCAGGTGCAGAATATGCTGATCTTATAAGAAAAAGAGAACTGGTCTCTTCCTTTCTTAATGATGAAAAATCAATATATGATGGACAAATAGATGATTGTCTAACTCAGGATGAACAATCACACACTGTGCTTTATTATCTTGAATCAGAAAAGATGGAATCATCTAGTGCTTCTAGGAATCAAAATTTTCTTTTACTATTATTACAATTCCTTCGTCGAAGGATTTTGCTTTCAACGAGATATTGTCTTACTTGCCATTACCCTCACACGGAATCTGTGTCATCAATACGACCTTTTGTTTGCGGCAGTGCGTTGTGTCAACATCAAGCTTTAGTGGGATTAGGAAATCTTTTCGAATACGATTTGATCAATAGTCCTGTTGTTGTTGATTTATTGATATCGTTGTGTCATATAGCAATTTCTTTATCAAATCTTAATCCTTGTCCATCTAAGGCAATTGGGGTCACCATATCATCAAAACACACTGTTCAAAACTCTTTAATAGTAAGTTGGGATGCAAACCAAGGAACCATTGGTATTCCAACCGAAAAGGGATATAGAGTTTCTGGATGGAAAACTTTTGAGGGTGAAGTCTGTGTTAATGATTTGTTGGAGGTTTATCATCCAGAAAATGAACAACCTTTCACTGTTAATCGTTGCAGTCCAACAACAACCGTGCGTGTTCTAGAGGTTGCAACAAATTTTATAATTACCGACTTTCCCATAATTGTACCAAAAACATCTGTTCCTACTAGACATGTTTACTTACCATTCCGGGTATATCGTCGAGAAGAAAAAAATTTTTTAAATTATGACGACACACCAAATTATAAACTTTTAAAACACGTTATCGCTCTATTTCCTTCTGTACGTGTAATGGTAGAGTATGCCAAAAAAAAGACTCTAAAATCCGAACTTGATAAATTAGATCCTTTATTATTTCCTTTGTTATCATGGATAATCTCTTCGAATAGGACACATTTACGTTTATTGGAATCTGAAGATGAAAAGGTTCAATTAAATGATACTAATCCAACAAATGGCAACTGGAAACAATTTGTCATGATAATGAGTTCACCTGAGAAAGAACAGACCTTCCAAAATGAAAAGAAAAAACTAGGAATTGAAAGAGGGGGCCAATGTGAGAACTTTTTTTTAAAAAAAAAAAATAAATAATAGACATTTTATCATCATAATTAATTGATTGATTTTTTTTTTTTAAAAAAAAAACGAAACTTTATAGCTTCAGGTGAATTGTATGCTTTTCATGGTTCACCGATCCAAAATTGGCATTCAATTATTCGGTAATTTTTTATTGGTAATTGATTTGTATGAAATTTTCTGATTTAATTTGCTGAACAATTATTTATTCTAGAACGTCATTAAACACAAAGAAAGTTTCTCATGGTCGAGTTTACGGTGATGGTATTTATCATTCACTTCAAGCTGCAACTTCTACGTCATATACTGGAGCTTCTCACCACAGGTTCGATACTTATAATTGGAAAAACTCCATGTTAAATGTGATAAAGTGTATGGCATTGTGTGAAATTATCAATAGGCCAACAGAGTTTACAAGGTAATAGCTTTTAATAATAATAGTTTATAATTTATGATCTTAATTCAAGATTTCATGGTTGTTATTAAAATATAACATTGTATTGTTGTTTTTGATTGTATGTAGTACACATCCACATTTGGTTGTTAGAGATGAATCATGGGTTACTACAAGATATCTTTTTGTTGAATGTCGCCAAGAACCGATAGAGATTTTAAGTGAAGATCCTAGTCATGATTGGTCAATAAGTTCTAATCAAAATAACCAATCTTATTATAAATTGCAACCATCAATTACGTTAAATCGCAGTCCAAAAAACAATGTTGTCGTATACATAACTTTAGACCCGAAATACACTCCCATATGGCTTAATGGTCAACAACTAAAAATCCCAAAATGTGATTTCTCAATTATTAGCAATGATTTACCTATAAACGGATCACATAATGTTGGAGAATTCTTTTATAATCCAATAGAGCATCAAAAATTGATTTCTGATACTTCTTTAAATTCAACGAACAAAGGATCGATATTTGATGATAATATTGACGAGGAAGATGAATTTAATGAAGATTATACAGAAGATTCCGAGATGAATGAACTAGATGATAGCGATGACCAAAGTAATTCAGATTTTGATGGGTTTGAAGATGATGAACTCGATTTTGGAGATGACGACAATGGCAATGAAGGTGGTAAAAAGAGGAAAAAAGAGGAAGAAGAATATTGTAATACCAAAATTTAGTTTTTTTATTCTTAATGATTGTTTTTTTATAACTTAACTAATTGCTAATTTGTTAATTTATTATTGATTAGCAAATAGTTTTGATCCAACATTATTGCCACTTCCTGGTAAGTAGAGACATTTTTTTCTATAATGTATAAGATATAAGACAAATTTATTATAATAATGCTTTATAAAAAATTGTTTAGAGTGCTCTTCAAAAGCAGCAACGCAAAGAATATGTCGTGAATTAAAATCAATTATACAAAGACAAAATGGCGATTCAAATGATTCAAATGATTATTTGGGATTCTTTATTAATGTTGACTTAATACAATCAGTTTATCAATGGGTTGTGTATATATGTATATTTACAAATTACGATTTTTTTTTGAATTAATGAGACGTTTGACGGTAATTTGAAATACTTGTAGGTTGTACAACTTAAAGATTTCGACCGAAATTTACCATTAGCTCAAGACATGGTTAGAAATAAAATTAACACTATTGATCTTGAGGTTAGATTTGCACCAGATTATCCATTCGTACCACCGTAAGTATTATTATACTTGTATAATAATACATATACACAACTATCTAATGACACCTTCTACATGTAGATATATACGTGTCATAAGACCAAGACTTTTAAGATTTGCCGATGGCGGTGGCGGTCATGTAGGTTTTCTCAATAACGAATGACATAAAAAACATTTATCCATATGATTAGTTTGTTTATTATATATTTTTTTAAAAATAGGTAACTGCTGGAGGATCTATTTGTATGGATCTTTTGACACTTGGTAATCAACACGAAAGTGGCTGGTCATCTGTATACACAATGGAGGCTGTTTTACTACAAGTATTTATTTTCAAGTCCTTGTTATCATTAAACTTTTTTTTCCGGTTAATAAACTAATTCAACTAATAATTAAATATATATATATATAGGTTAAAATGGCATTGAGCTCATTAGAACCAAGACCTGCTAGACTTGATCGTCAGTGGTATACTGAGTATAGTCCTGCTGTAAGTATACTTCACCAGAAAAAAATTGACATGGTTTCTTTATAAGTAGAAAAGAATTTATTATATATATATATATATATATATATATATATTTATATATTTACTTTTTTTAGGAGGCAATTGAGTCATATATCAGGGTAGCCAATCAACACAACTGGTCTGTCCCGCCACATTGGGCAGCGTTATTTGGTCGTTAATAATTGTTCATGCATTGATCATAACATGATTGTTATTTTTTTAATTTTTTTTTTTATTAAAAAAAAAATTGCTTTTATTTTTCAAAAAATCTTATATTGATATTAAACTAGTATCAATATAACTACCTAAATATATATATATATATCTATTTATCTATAAGATTAAATAAAATCTTAAAGTTATCCTCTGTTATGTATGATTATTGTTATTTCTCAAATAAAGAGAAAGTTTTCAAACACTACATATATGGGCATTCAACAGAAAAGAGCCATAATGTAAAAAAAGCAGTTTTGAGTTAATACGACCACTATATACAACCATTCAACCTAGAATATTTTTGGATTAGAGATCATATATACCCACTTTGCATAATAAAACCTTGAGATAAATTGAATAGAAATCTGCCCATACAAACAATCATCTTAAATAAGGTAACCACAAAAAATTTTAGTGACACAAAAAAGTTGAATGTTTAAAGGTGAGACAGCAATTATTATAGGAAAGATCTGTAAACATACTTGTATTGTAATTATTTGTTAACATTGTTATTGAATAATATATAAGAAACAAACTATAACTCCAGAAATAATTTTATTACCAAGAATAAATTTTAATTGTAGCTTTTTAAAAAAGATTGCGGGGCTGCATAGAGTTATGGATAATTATTCCAAAGTTCTTCATTGTGAAAAATCAAATTCTGATTGAATTATGATGCCAACTATACGGTTATGTTTAACATCTATTTTCTAAATGTTGCAATTTTAAAGTTGCAATGACTTGATTACAATACCAAATTTCATTGATTACGGTCAATTGTGATGAAATTAATTACGGTCAATTATGGACATTACTATAGGTGGGCGTCTAAATTTATATTTTAGACGCCCGCAACCACTTTTTTGATTTCTGATTTGGCGTCCGAAAAAATTTGTAATCAAAAACGCATCTTGTAAAACTTTACTTGTCAAAAAGGAAATTATCAACAAGAATGAAAAAATCATATTATTTACATGTTATCTAATTCAATTAAATACAGATTCAGGTATTTTGCCTATGAACTTACATTTACAAACTGCAAATGTCCTGTCAACCCTTGTCTGTCTTAATTACATAAAGCATTAGGAACTACTAACTGAAAACCAGACCAGGTGTAGTTACAATTAAACCGAGCATGTATTTTGCTGCCCCCAATATCTTTCCATGCAATTAAGTTCACAATGGAACTTCGGATAAGAGATGATTTTCCTTCAAGAAGAACAAAATGTGGTTGCAAAGAAATAATTCTTTGTGCACAACAATCAAGAGAGGATTTTTTTTTCGAACCACCATACATAATTATATTCAAATAAAATGTGAATTTTTTAATTTCTATTGATTATATTATTGATAGTATTTTTAAGAAATGACTAAATCAAAAATTTGGACACATTTTGTCAAACCGGGTACTTTATCAGCTTGCTTATGAAAGGAATTGGACTACTTTTTCTTTTGTACATGATAAAAAGAGAAACAAATTGACGCCTGCATGTGTTTTAAATTGAAGCATATTTATTTAATTATGAATTAAAATGTCCAAAAAATGATAAATATGGGTATTACAATTATTGATGATAATGGGAATGCGAGAGACGAAAGTGATAAAAGTGATGACGGTGATGAAACAATTAGAATATAAATGGTGGAGAAAGCGGCGATGGTGATAATAATATTGAAAATTATGAAATTTTGGCATTTTTTCCTAGATGAAACAACACCAGAGCTTCATGAGAAATATTCTGATAATGGTGTTATTGGTCTTGTGACATCCAATTCCTTCAGTTAAATATTCACTTACCATAATGCTTTTTCCATTGCCTTTTTTCATAATGGAAGTTCTCCATCCTTTGTCCAAATCTCCCTTGGACTATTGTTTGCATAAAAAATACTCTTATCATGTATGACTAATGTATGTTCTTTTCTCCTTCATTTAAGACAGGTGGAGTTCTATTCATAGATTCTCTTTCATATGTGGCAATAAAAAATTCATTTTATCTAAAAGGACCTCTCTCCTATATTCAACTGCATCCTCTCCTTCATGACCATCAAATAAACATCTTGATGGAGTTTTTTGATGTTTATAACCCAAAATTCTTATATTATTATTTCAATCTTTAATTCGAATTAAAAAAATTTATTCGAATTAAAAATTTTATTCGTTTTATTCATTTTATTCGTTTTATCCGTTTTATGCATTTTGTTCGTTTTATCCGTTTTATTCAAATTACTAGTTTATTTATTTATAAAATATAGGTCTCATTTCTTTAACAAGATAATATAAACAATAATTATATTTATAATCTATATTACTACTACAATTGCTAGTACTATGACTTAAGGAAAATGTCGGCTACTACTATTTATTATTATCACTATATTCAAGACTAAGGAAAAATAGATTGATAAAGAAAAAAAAATTTTAATTGGATTGGATCATTCGAATTATTATTAATTTTATTATTATTATTATCGTTCGTTTTATTCGAAATTGCTAGTTTTATTCGAATAAAACTTTCAATGTAATTCGAATACTCAAATTCATAACGAATAATTAGAATAATTAGAATAAACCTTATTCGAATAGAAACCCTAAACCAATGTTCTGCAGTACCTGAGCCAATTAAAGTCTTTGCCTCAACTTCAGCAAGAAGAGGTTCTTAAACATAATAGGTGTGATTTTGCCATTGTTAGTTCCAAATTGATGTTAAAAGTCCAAATAATGTCAAAATGCCTTAACATTTTATAAATTTTTCTGCAGCATCTTCATCATCAATAATTCGAATTGTTGGCCTTTATGTGACTCTGGAATAATTTCTGTTTGAAGCCAAATAATTGCCCATTATCTAATACTTTTTTTTGTATTTAGTGTTGGAAAACAATTTTTGCTGCTTCTTTAATAGCCTCCATCTTTCCATTTCCATTATTATCTATCTAACCTTTTCAAATATTCACATATTGCTCTTATTTGATTATATTCAGTAATGCTCGTTTCTTTTGAATCATTAGCAATTGGTTATAAAGAGCATTTAATTTTTGTTCTATGGAATCCTCATTTAACTCATCATCTTCTTCATTATCAAGGACAATTATTGAACCAACTCATTTCCTAATTTGTGTGTACCAGCTGCAACTTTGATGAATGATCATATTTATCAGTCATAAATGGATCTTCCACCTCCCCGTTATTTTTCTTATTTCTAATGGAGCTTTGATCAATTTATTTTTTTGTTCTTGTTTTTCCAAGTTCAATTGATCTTCTTCTTTACTATCACCATTATTACCCCAGTAATCTCTTTCATCATTTAATTGATAAACAAATTAAATGGTATGCATTTCATTGGATTCTGTAATTTGTATCATATAAACATAGAAGGATTCTTAAGCTCAAAAGTTCCCTGATATAGGTAAAGCTGTGGATGTGGTTTTGAAATTCGTCACATTGAAGAAATGCTTCCATTTGCCCTAATTCACCACCATCCCAGGGTCATTCCACAATTTATTCCAGACATTTGTTTCAAAAAAAATTTTCATTTCAAAAACGGGCACATAAATTTATTTTGAAATAAATTCGTTTAGAAATTAGAAATGTTTACATGATATTACACTGCCATTGATGCGAAATTATATTTTACATCAAGAAAAGTAATGTTGAAAAAAGGATGCCAAAAATGTTGACAAATTGAAAAAATTATTGGTAGTGCAGGTAGATGTCTTTGGCCATCATCAATGTGTAGAAGATCTGAGAAAGTCTGTACACACCTATTTCTTCTTGAAAAAGGGATGCAATTCTCAAATTCGTGTTTTTGACTCGTCCAGGATTTTGCGAATGCCATAAGAACTTCTAAAAATCAAGTTGTTTCAGATTGGATGTTTCTCACAGTTCATGTTTCTGGTGGCCAGTATCTGGTTCTGATTTTGAAAATTTCTTCTTTTCTTGAGCATCAAGTATGATCAATGCGGCCAGAACCTAGCTATATATTGAAGGCTGTAGTTCTAGGTGTTTTTTAATGTACTCATAATGCCTTTTCCCATGGGGAAAACATCAAAGCTTCCAGATCAGAGCCTCCAAATAAGATCAGGAGTTTGCAATCAATCTACTGTAGTTTGTGTCATTGTTGTGTATTTCTGGAGGAAGGAATCATTTGGGACAACCAAATCTGGAGAATGGGGAACCTCTTCTGGAAGTTGACTGCGATAGTGGTTCAAAAAGTTGAAATGATTTAGATATTGGCTTTTTATTTAATAATATAGATCTAATTTTTATTATATTAAATGATTCAGATACGTGTATTAAATTTAAAATTTTTAATATATTTTTATTTAATATGTTAATAAATTATTTATATATTATATGTATATATTACATGATATATTGATAAGTCATCACTTCAACTCGTCAATTAAAATTACATTTATTTTCTTCTCAAAAAATCATTATTTTAATGTTGCGTATTTGACATCCAAATTTCAAAATAATAAAAAAAATCCAAGGGTATGATAATTGTGAGAAGTTATTACCTTATATAATATCATTATTAAATATAATTTCATTTCTCAAAATATAGAAATATAGTAGCCAATAAATAAAAAAAATAATAAATAATTTAATATGTAATAAAATGACAAGTTTCAACTTATTCAAGTAATCCATCTGGTATACCTAATTCAATTTGTTTAGAATCTACAAAATATTTGTCACAAGAGTGGATATTAATAAATATTGTTGATTTTAAAAATTAATAAAATGAAAATAATCAATGCTTGAATGTTAGTAATTACCATTATTATTACCAATAATTGTTGTTACTTTATTGGAATTAACAGGTCGAGGAAAGTTTGTAAATTTTAATAATCTGCTAGTATAAATTGCATTTGGATGAATTGTTACAGTAATTGTTGAAGGATCAAATTTTATTTCATCCATTTCATCAAACTCTTTTCTAATTGACTTTAATTCATCCTGCTGTTCTTTTGAATATCCAATATCTTCAAGATTATCCATTGTAAAATCATCAAGTGAATTGAACCAAATTTTAATCATCTTATAAATTTCTTCGGCAGTTGGATGTTTATCTGGATTAGCATCTATGCTAGTTCAATATAGAATTTTGGTGTATTGTTTGAGAAACCAGGTCTTGCACCTTTACATATTTTCATTGCAAGA
>CAUDNR010001264.1:1016-17116 GCA_958430865.1 Entrophospora sp. SA101 | reverse complement strand
TAATAATAATAATAATAATAATAATAATAATAATAATAATAATAATAAGTTTTCTTTTCCCCTATCTATTTATTCATCAATTATTGATTATTATACTTACCAACGTTTTGAGATACTGATAACTTCTCTGCGGGACGTTTCATGTCACTTATACCTGCTATAACCAACCCCTTTTTTTTATTATCAATTAAAGAAAAATTTATGATCAGTCAAGAATTCAATTTAATTGATCTGGAAGAAATTTTAAAAATGACAGTAATATTATTATTGTTATTGTTATTTTGCTGTTATATATAAAAAAAACCAACCCATTTAAACGCTGGTGCCCAAAAATGAACAGTTTTTGGACCTGTTGGGAATAATAATAATGTTATATATGTGTGTTAAAGAAAATTGGCGAATGAATAAATTGACATTTTTTTATAGATCATGCAATTGTAGAAGTCTAGAAATATAAATAAAAAGTAAATAAATAAAATAGGAACGTACCTGCTTCATGATTAAGAAAACTTTTAAATTTACTTGCTAACATATTACTACTCGAAGACATTTTTTTTATTTATTGTATTAATAAAATTTTGTATGAATTTTAATATTAATGAATTTATGAATTTTATATCTTCAGTTCTGATTGGCTGAAGAATTTCAGCTAAAAGGTAAGAAAGATTAATTCAGCATATTATCTTTTTTTTTTCAATGTCAAAATTTAATCCTTTATGTACAATTATTGTTACAATAATTGAAGGTAAAAAAGAAAGAAGTTTATTATAACTAAAAAATTGATTAATTATTTAAATCAATTATTATTTTCTTGATTAATTAAATAAATGAATAATTCATCAATCCACATCCATCTATATATCCATTCACACAATTATACATTTATCTGTTACTAGGTAAATATTTTCCACAAAATCCTAACGCAAAACTTTTTGTTGAATGTAGATTTACAGATGAAGTATTATCAACAATAAGCCCTGATTCAAATTCAATCTTATCGACTGATTCTGTTGATCAAAGTTCTTTTCCAATATGGGACACTGAACTTGCATGGGAAGTTGATCAAAAAACTCTACATACTTTACGTTTACAATGGGCGCATTTGAAATTACAATGTTTTTCCACGACTACTACAACTACAACTATAGATTCATCATCAACAACAGCAGCAGCAGCAGCAGCAGTAGCAACGCCATCCAGTGATAAAACTGAGTTAATTGGTTATTCAATGTTGGACTTAAGAGCTGCTGCTGACAGGCCTGGGAAAGAGAAATGGATCTCCCTATTAAATTCTAGATCTCATGGATTACCTCCCGAAATAAAAATAAGTTTTTGTATTTTGTCAAATATATCTCCCCCATCTACTCCCATTACTACTAATTATGTGGCTAGCCCAATACCGAGTAAATTTGTGGGTGATATACCATTATTATCAACACAATCACCAACACTACCATCACCATTACCATCATCATCATCGTTATTAAATACAACTTTACAAAAATCTTTAACAACAAACATTAATAATCATAATAACAGTAATAACAATAATGATTTTATTAATGATGATGATAATAATAATAATACTGATGTTAAAGATTATTATAAAATTGGCAAAAATGGAAAAGATTTATTTCTGGATTACCTCCCGAAATAAAAATAAGTTTTTGTATTTTGTCAAATATATCTCCCCCATCTACTCCCATTACTACTAATTATGTGGCTAGCCCAATACCGAGTAAATTTGTGGGTGATATACCATTATTATCAACACAATCACCAACACTACCATCACCATTACCATCATCATCATCGTTATTAAATACAACTTTACAAAAATCTTTAACAACAAACATTAATAATCATAATAACAGTAATAACAATAATGATTTTATTAATGATGATGATAATAATAATAATACTGATGTTAAAGATTATTATAAAATTGGCAAAAATGGAAAAGATTTATTTCATTTTTCTATAACAATAAATTTTGGGGCTAATCTTCAATTATTATTATTACAAGATTGTATCGCGTCATTTCTTTCACAACAACATCAACAATTTCCTGATCTTGACAATGATGACGGCCTCTCATCACCATCATCGTCAACTTCAACTGCAACAGCAACTTTGAATCACCATGACGGTTACTTTTTTCAATATACAATTTTAGATGCTACAGTAACATCAAATAAATTTTATGATCTTGCACATCCTAATATTAGACCTGAGACCACAACATTTAAAATTCAATCTTCACCAGAAGAATTAAAAGATTTTATGATTCAAGAAAAAAATAAATTGGCGATTTATTTATATTATTATATAAACAATAACAACAACAATAATAATAATCAAATGATGGTTGGTTTTACTGATATACCATTGACAGGTTTATTTGATTCTAAAACTGGTGAACCTCGTTCTCTGGATAGGGTTTGTCCTATGTATAATGCTAAAAGAGAAATGCCCGTTTCTGCTGATGTACAAACTGCTAGAATCGGACTTTTTCTTACTATAAAACGGATTGAGAATGATAATAATAACTTCAATCATGTTAATGATGTTAATAGCTACAATTTATCATCATCGTCATCGTCACCATCATCGTCACCATCATCATCCTTGGCAACAACAGTTTTAAATGGTAATAGTAATAATAATAACATTAATAGCACCAACAGCATTAATAGTGATCATATAAAAACAAATTCCTCATCGGCTATTTCAGACAAGATTAGAACCTTTTCATTGGGCAATAATAATAATGTTATCCGTGAACAAAATAATGAACATAAATTTCGAGTTGTAATTGATTTGGAATCCATTAACCTAAACAAATCATTCAAAAACATTTATATTAAATATAGTTATCCATCTTTAGGAATAACGCATAATAAATTCACACAATCACATTCCCCTATTATCGAACCGAATCAAGATGTGAAATTGATTAGTGGCACCAATACGATTGACGTTACAATGACACATCAACGTCTACAAAGATACTTTGAAGTTGCGCCTTTGTTAATGGAAGTATGGCAACAACAACAGCAAACGCAAACTATAGTAGATCAAAAAAATGATATACAAATTGGAGTTGCAAATCTACGATTAGAGGAAGTATTTTTATCACAAACAACTAAAGATGAAGATGGTAAAGCCGATGTTAAAAAATTTAGCACTTTGGCTCCAATAAAATCTGTTGGTTTGACTACATCAAGAGAAATGGGACATATTAATGTTTCAATAAGACTTGATGATTACGGAGAAAAAGATCAAATCGAAAGAAGAAATAACAATAGCAGCAATAATAATAGCAATAGCAGTAACAGGAATAATAATAATAGATCTGAATTATATGATAATGATAATGATGATAATAATAATAATAATACTAATAATGATGATAATGATAATAACAATGATAATGAAAATAACGATAGTAATGATACTTCATCACAAGTTTCATTAAGTGAAAGCAACAACAACAACAACAACAACAATAATAATCCTTTCCGTACAGAAATATTTAAGCAAGCAGATGAACATATAAGATTTACTCAAAAAGTTCTTTCAGGAAATAAAAAAAATAGTAAAAAACTTGGTTTTGCAAAATTCAAAATACAACAATTGAAAGCAATAGATCAACAATTACAACAATCAATTCTTTATTTTCAAACAAGAGATGAAAGTCTACAACGTGGTGAGAAAGATATCAAATATCGATGGTTGGAACTTGATAGACAATTTGAAATGAAAAGAGCAGAATTGGAAAAAAATTATGAAAAAGAAAAACTATTAATAAAATCTAATGCGAATAATGAAGAATTGGTTAAAGATCTGAAAAAAGAAATCGAACAACTTAAGATTCAATTAAATTCTGAAACATTTGCTAAAAATCATTACGAATCACAATGGTTAAAATCATTACAGGTGATAGCAGGCACAGACGGTGATAACAATAATGGTGATGGTAATGATGATGAGAACTTGTTTTGGAATGAATTACAAGAGATTGATCAGTGCTGGTCGCAAGTTAGAAGAATGACTGAAGAAGAAACAGTGATTTTGAATCATGAAAAATTTGTTTTAAATATACTCAAAGAACAATTAAAAAAATTAAATGTTTAATTTAATTAATAATTTTTTATAATGCATATATATATATATATATAAATATATAATAATTAATATGCAAAAGAGAAAAAAAAATCATAACAAAATTATTGTAAATTATTTTTACGATTTTTATTTAATTTAATGTACATGAAATTTTTAAATCAACATTTTAGACATATAAGGACCTAAATATAATAAATAAATATATTAATAAATATTACTACCACTATTGTTATCTATTATATCTAATATAATACAATAATATTCACACTCACCATCCAATTCATAACCTAGTTTACTATAATATTTTCTGACTCCAACACCACTAATCACAGCCATTTTTTGACTACAATGTTCATATTTGGCAATACGTTCAGCCTCCTCCATCAACAAAGTGCCAAAACCCTGATGTTGAAATTTTATTGGATCACGACTATGCAATGGGACAACGCTACCATAAACATGTAATTCTCTTACTATACTAGTTGGCACTTTAGTTAATTCAGGTCTAAATGTTGTGTCAGGATTACATTTTCTTAGTCTTAATAAACCTATCAGAATGTCTTGTTTTGGATCTTCGTATGATAAAAATGTCTCCCAACCACCATTTGCCACATAATCTCTTCTAATCAATTCAACCTAAAGATAGTAATAATATTTTTAGTTGGCAACTAAATAATTAATTAGAATCGACCTATTCAGAGAAATACATATTACTTCTTCAGGTTTAACTTTATTATGTATATCCACTATACCAACTTCTCTTGTTCTAACATCTCTACATTCAATGCCTAAATCTTTCATTCTGTTCAATGCCAATTCTCTTAAATTACCATGTTCAACTCCTGATGTAACTAAAGGCATGGGAATATCTCTATTTATAATATAATATGTAAATATGTAAAATATATGATGGAATAATGTAATTATTGGTATTATATACATTACCTTTGAACCCTATAAATACGTGTCCAAGGAGGTTGGGAATATCTCTATTTATAATATAATATGTAAATATGTAAAATATATGATGGAATAATGTAATTATTGGTATTATATACATTACCTTTGAACCCTATAAATACGTGTCCAAGGAGGTACAAGAGCCAAAATTCTTGCTACAAGATCAATTAATGCATTAGGTGTATAATTTTTGTATCTACCAGTTCTCCATAATTCGTATAATCCTGTATATATATATAGGAGGGATTTTTAATTAAATTAAAATCAAACATGAATATGAAATAAAATATGTAAAACAAACCAGTTCCACGAATTACTAGTGTGGGATAGATTTTTAGCCCATCTGTTCTAAATGCAGGATTCTCAAAATATTCCTATTAATGAATTAATTAATTTAATAATAACTAAATAAATATCGATAATAAACAATTACCTAGCCAAATAAATTATTTGAAATGATAATTGTTTCTTTATAAACCTTAAATTGTTCTAGATCCCTTTCCATTCCAACATTCGGCAGATCAGGCATCATGTGCGAAACAACTTTAAATCCTGCATCTTTTGCCAATTGAAAAGTTTCCGTGACAGCTTTAACAGTATGACCTCTATTCGTATCTCTAGCAACATCTTCATATATGCTTTGAACTCCTATTTCTAATCTTGTGCATCCATATCTTAACATTTGACTAATTGGTAAATTAGTTTATATTGAATTATTTAATAAATAATGGATGAATTGAATTATTATTTAGAATGAATAATTAATATAGTTAAAAACCTTAAATGTGGTTTTAAACAATAGTCAGGTCTAGTTTCTATAGTTATGCCAATACATTTCATCATACTTTGTTCAGAATATCTTAATAATCATAATCATAATTAATTAATTAATATTCCTAAAATAACCAATTATTAAATAACAATACTATTATTATTATCATTGTTGTTGTTACAATTACTTGACAGATTCATCAACATCATTTGAAGTATGTCCAGATAATGCATTATGTAAATTAGAAATAAACCAACTTCTATAATCTTCTGATAACGACATGAATGTACCACCCATTATAATATATTCAACCTAATAATTAATTATAATGATTAATTAATTAAATATTCTTTTTTTATAAAACCCGAATTAATAATTAATGATTTTTTACTTTATCAACACTGTGTCCTAAACTTTTTAATTGATCAAGTCTACCCCTTGCTTGTTCTAATGGATCATATCTTGCTCTAATAGCTCTCATACTGGTTGGTTCATATCCTGTATAAGATTGTGTTGAATATTCAAAATCTGAATCTGGACCACCTGGACAATATCTTTTGTAATAATAATAATATTATTATTATGATTGTTATTATTATAAATAATTATTATAATACAGATTATCTTCAAAAGTTGCTTACACACAGACATTTCCTGTTACTGCAATATGAGGACATCTGTGTGGTTTACACATAACAGCCACAACGGCAATCTAAACAAATAAAGTTTATATATAGTTTCATTAATTAACAGGGTTGCTAATTAATTCATCAATTGATCTTTGTTTATGATACTTGCGCCAGATGCAGTCCTGACAGGTTTAGCCTTTAACTTTGGTAACAAAAAATTCTTATACTGATCAGGTATTGCAGATATAATATCAACCAATTTTGGTTGATTATTCAACTTGTTTAATCTTGAATACTTTGTTTTTAATCCATTCAAATTAATATCTTTTCCCTGTTCATGTGCTATTATTAATTCCTTAATTATTTCTGAACATGTTTTCACCATTAATTCTGCCTATATTTATATATAAATGTATGGATAGATAATGGATGTAATTAAAAGTTATATTTTATGAAATAGATAGAATTGATAAAAATCATAAATAAATCAAACAACAACAAACCTGACTTGGACCTATAAAAATAAAAATAATTGGTTGGTTGGTTTGTTGGTTAGATAAATAGGGAAATAATAAAAAAAAAAGTTTCTTGATTAAATTACCTTTCTTTTTAGATGACATTTTATATATGTATATGTATGTTAATTAATAGTAAACAAATAAAATCAAATAATTTTTTTGCACAGAACTTTTTTTCTCAGCAAAGAAAAACTGGGAGGGAACAAATGACGTAATTATTATTTCAGCAAGAACCCCCGAAAACCACTTTATCACCCTAATACTAACAAATATGTCAAATGAAAAATAAACACAAATTAGACTTGTCAAAATAGGATTCTATCACGTGAATAACAGCATTTTATTTATTCGTTGTAATCTCTCGAAAAAGCAAAAAACAAAAAAAAAACTATGTATAAAATTAAATAAATAGAAAGAAAATTCTCTCTTCTGTAGAAAGAAGAAAAGAAAAAGAACTTTGATTTTTTTTTTGAATAAACTAGAAAAAAGGTTCATATAAAAAAAGTTAATAACACGATCCGTCAGAAGTTTTTCCCGACTTTTTTTTTTCCCTCAAAAAAAAAGTCTAAACATTGTTATCTCATAAAAAACGTACATATTCCATAATCGCACATACATGAATATATCTATAGTAATGACTTTGCATATATTAAGATAGAAGTAACAAACTTAAGAGAGAAAAAGAATAAAGAGAAAAAGGAGAATAAAGAGAAAAAGAGAAGAAAGAGAAGAAAAAGATTTAAAGTGAAAACATAATTTTCTATTTCATATTAAATTCAACCTCCCTAAATCATATTTTAATAACTATCTTACACCAACTAATCGATCAATCACCAAGACTTTAACTCTGGTATTGATCAATCGATCGGATTTTGCGGTTTTCGTTAACCATCATAATTTGCAAAAAGTAAGCATTGGAAAAAACATCATTTCATTTTAATCAAAAAGGAGACGAAATTCGTTCGCTGGAATTTACAACAAATAACGATGTCGAAGATGTTAATATTATTTCTTTAAAAAATATTATTTCAATGATTTAAAAAAGAAAAAAAAAATAGAAAAACAACTTACAAATTATTGTTTGTAATGTTTAAAATACGATTCGAAAAAAAACTTAATGAATAATTATGGCAAAAATGACCCAACGAAGTAGATATATATATATATGATATAGATTGAATAATAGTAAATTTCGCGTTAACGACCGAAAAACAATTTTCTAAGAGTCTAACCAGCTAAATATTTATATAAATAAAATCGGGCGTTAATTATTTATGTCTTGAGGCCCTGCATCATTATTTATTTATTTTATTTATTATATCACAAATAAGTGATGATGCATGGCTACCAGTGAATGTAAGTCGATTTTAATGAAAATTTCTCAAGTACATACGTAAACAATATAAACAATGTACAAATAATTTTGATCAATATTTATTATTTATTTTTATTATTTTATACCACACGTGAGAATTTCTTTTATTGTTCTCCACGCACACAAATTTTAACCAATTACCTATCACATTGATTGATAATCATTAAACCTTATTATTTATTATTTATTTATTTATGATGACACGTCTTAAAAAAAATTATTTTTAATATTTTAATTCCAATTAAAGCTTCAGTTTAAAATTTTTTTTTTCCTCTTTCTTCATCTCCCCCCTCCTCTCTCTCTTTCAAGGTTCATTTGTTTATTGCTTTAATAAATAAATAAATAAATAAATAATCCAACTTGTATATCCACTAAAGTTGGTTTACAAAACAACAAAAGTGTCCTCCCCGCAATTTTTTCATCCATTCATCACCTGCTTACTAAGAGACCGAACCAATAAATCGAATTATAAACAATAATGCATGCAACATAAATAGAAATGGGACAGATCATTAAATTGGTCATCACGATGAGGTGTAACAATATGGCCTAACTATCCAATCCAATGCTGTTCAGGTTTCACAGATTTGACTTAACGCCACGTCAAAATTGTAATTACCATATTAATATGGGCGGATTTAACATATATGGTTTTACAATAACTCACATATATACAAACTCCAAATTTGTTATTATTAAATAAAATAGATTCTTTGCGATGAAGATATACATGATAATGTTCTTGAAAATAACTTGATTTACCTATAATTTTCAAATTTGGTTGGTGCCAACCACCCACCAATTTCCACGGATGAATTGCAGGTAACAAAATTTTTACAGCATTTTAGTTTTAATATTAATATGTATGCGCCAATTTTGTCGTAGTACGAATTTATTGCTTACACGTATGTAATTTTCAATAGTGAATACTCTGTGTATTGTAGCTAGGGCGCAAAAATATTACAGAAATTTTCCGAAAGCAGGTTTTTTTGGAACGCACGATTTTTTCTGAAATGTTTAGGTGATCGACGTCGGACTTTTATTATTATTAATAAAATTAGCCATAAACCTTGATTTTACCCTTTTTGGTTCAACAACAAAATTTTTATAAATAAAAAGTTAACCAATAAGTTTTATTGTTAATGACTCAGGGTTCAAAATTAAGGGTGCAAACATATTAATTAACACTTGAGAGTTACGACATACCGCATATGACATACGGCAAGTGCCATAGGATCGCCAATAATGGTTACATAAATTATTTTTTGATTTACCTAACTCGGATTAGCATTACTATAAATAGTTGCGCGTACAGTTCACACTCTCTATGGTTGGCTCTGTCTAAAGACCACCTATTGCTGCGCCACTCAATTAAATTTCAAAAAATATCGATTTCGTTATTTGTTCAAAAATGCATTTTTTTAAAAAAACATTTCCCTTATTGTCAAATTTACATAATGTCGTGAACTAGTATAAATTTAGTAATGATCCTAGTGCTAAATTCCTCATGGACATAGTAAAATACATGTACTAAAAAAGAATAGAACTCTACAACAAATTTTTTTTTAAATAGAGGGACCTGTCTTAACAACTAATGAAGCTATTTTTTTAAAAGTAGGAAAGAAAACAACTTCTATACTTTTAAAATTTCAGGAGGTCTTTAGACCAAGACAACTATATAGCGGATTGGTATTAGAAAAAATATTAATATCTGTTAAGGACTCCGGAAACTTATATTAGATGTTCCTGGCTAACGAAATTCTGGATTGACCAATAATATTACAAGTAAAACAATTACAAAATTTGCCCAATTTGGTAGAAATTTGTTATATCACGAACGTGATGACCAACTGTGGCTGACTCGGTCTAAAGACATCCTGTTGCTGCGCCACGCGCTCAAATTTCAAACAATTGCGATTTCAAAAATGCAATAAAATTTTAAAAAAGGGTTTTCACGTGATTTTGGCTAAAAAATTATTTTCTTACTGCCAAATTTAGATATGATGGTCGATTATTAGTCTAAATTTAGTAACGATGGTCAAAACTAGTATAAATTTAGCAATGATCCTAGTGCTCAAATTTCTCATGAGCTTAGTAAAGTACATGTTTTAAAAAAGAATAAAACTCTACAACAAATGATTTTTTTGAGAAAATCTCTTTATTACATTAAAACTAAATACATATTCTATCTACTAATAGAACTATTTTTTCAAAAGATAGGACAGAAAATGACTTCTATACTTTTAAAATTTTGCCCAAAATTTAGGAGGTCTTTAGACCGAGCCAACTATATGATTATTTGAATTTATATTGTGCTACATTAAATTTCAATTGTTTTAAAGTACAGTCGTAACTCGTTTATATCCCCACTTATTTATATCCCATCTTTAGTTGTATCCCCAATATGTGCTGGAATAAATTTCCCTATTACTATTGTAAAATAATATAAATATACCTTGTTTGTATCTCATTAGTTATATCCCTATCCCCACATTTTCAAAATTTCTTATATTAAATCCAAAATGTTCACATTTATATCCCAATTCAACCACAATTTATTGTGCAACATAAAATAAATTTTCTGCATTTCCAAAAAAGTTTTTAGAACAAAGTGATTTTGCTACTAGGGAAGATATTGGATAATATAATAAAACGTTTAAATGTGTCAACAGATAGAAAAAACATCAATCTCCAATTACTGGATTTTATTAATAAATTTTCAATAAATTATCACATGATGGATTTTAGTTATATCCCATAAACCTCTCAAAAAAAAGGGGGATATAAATGAGGTATGACTGTACTGAGAATGCAGAAAACACACAATAGGTAAAACTGTTTTTTTAAGTGACAATTTCAAAAAATTATCCCTTAAATGGTTAAACAGCTATTGATAGTAGAGTTGCCTTCTAAAACTCACGAGTTAGAATTATTTGAAATTAAACCCATTCTAAACTAGTTTAGAAAATGAGCCTAAATTCCTAAACTGTTTTCAAAACTCCTAAATTGTTTCGAAACTCCTAAACTGTTTCAAAACTCCTAAAAATCCCAAACCAAACAAATATTCTTAATCTTTATTTTTTATTTTTGCTTATTGTTATTATCACTCATTATTTAATAAAGTTTTTTAAAAATAATAATTTTTTACATAATTTTGGGAATTGCATCAAAATCAAATACTTCTGGACACCACAAGTCACAAAAGCCTTTAAAAATTGAATGATCAATAATTCCTGCACATTTTTTAATAATATCTCATATTTATCCCAAAAATTAGCAAATGGTCATTTATTGCTTTATATGCTGCACTTTCTAAGGATTCACTTACACTATCTCTTTCTGCAACATTTTTTGATATATTGTGCTAAATGGACTTACAACTCCATTACTCCATTTACAATTACATGTTTTGCATTTGGCTCCAAAATGTCCTGAATGTTTCGAAGGATAACATTCAAAATGTTGCCAAACTGCATTTTTTGAACTATTTATATCTATATCAATATTGTGATTAAAAAAAATTTATATATATTTTTAAGAAAAAGAAAATTATATTAGAACAAATAAAAAGATTATTATATTTTTATTGATTTAAACTAAACCAATGATTTAATTAATTAATTAATTGTCAGGACAATAATATCAAATAAAATGAATTTTTGATAAAAACGTTGGTCACTTGAAGAGAAAATGATTTTGATCACGGAAAATTAAATCGGAAATGATTTACGAAAGTTGCACAAAAAGAAAATCGGAAAAATTCATTGATTCACGTTCGGGTTAGTTTCGAAAGTATAACATAACATACCCAGACCATTTTATTTTACAGCCTTATTCCTAACATCAGAACCCAAATACAATTTCAGGGCCACCAACTCTGCACTTAATTGTAATCTCCTTGAAACAAGTTGAAGATTCTTGTTGCTTTGATAGATCTGGATGTTTATATGGCACTACAATTCATCAACAGAATTGCGACTTGATCACAGAACCATCCTTACCCTAGAAGTAGGATCGTTGCAGGCAACTTTTCAGTCAGGATGCCAGAAGCTTTCCCTGGTCTGGGAAGATTGGTGAAAATGTCATTGACAATTGATGCAGTTTCAATAAATCCCAGAGCCTTGCCCCCCCCCCCCCTGAAAATTTAACAACATCATTGTATCATCGGGGCACACTAGTCAGATTAGCCTTGTGTACGCAAGGGAATGTGTGAGAATGACTGTAAAGTGTTCAAGGTAACGTGCATGCTTCAATGTCTGCAAATTTCCGATAATCAAACATCTCATATTTAAATTGTTTCTTTTTCAACGGTGTGCTGCCTTGACATCTTGCAATTATATATTTATCTTAATATTAATATTGATTACACAAAGCAAAATACCAATCATTCATTTGTTACCATCTTGGTAAGGATTTTATTACCCAGCAAGTTCTGCTCCGCGTTTTGATTTCAATCAAAATATTTATAAACTAAAGGACACCATATTATGTCAATACAAATAAAAAAAGTACCTCTGTCTTCAGACCCAAACAATATCATTCACGTTTTATCATTGAAAAATAAATAGTTTTTCCAATAAAAAAAATCAATTCGTGTCAATAAAAAAAACCTGTGCTACACCAAGTGCCAATAATAATTAATAACAATATTTTGTTCAAGCATTTATTGAAAAAAAATTAGGAGTGAAGTTAGAGGCAAAAAAGTTAGAGGCAATTTTAAACCGTTTACGTTTTCCTTTTGAAAGAGAAAAAAACAACTAATAATAACATTAATTACCAAATTTTATATACTTTATATACATAGTATATAACACAAGCAGAGAGAGAGAGAGAGAGAGAGAGAGAGAGAGAGAGAGAGAGAGAGAGAGAAGAAAAATTGAAGGACATTTAAAACTTCTTATATGATAGAGAATATTACAGTAAAAATTAAAAAAGATTTGGAATTAAAAAAAAAATAAAAAAAAAAATGCGTAAAGAGAAGCAAAAAAGAATTAATAGTGTTCGTTCTTGAGATTGCTGGGTAAGTGTTTATCATAAGAATGATGGTGGTGGTTGTCGTTACTCTAGTTAATAATAAACTTTTTTTTTTGAATTTTTTTCTTTTTTAAACGCGTATTTTTTTAATTTTTTCAAGAAAAAAAAAAAAGAAACAAGAGATCCCTGGGTACGAGTAAGTGTCATTTATCATAAGAAGTGTGGTTGTCGTCACTCGTCGTCACTCTAGTTATATTATTATTATATTAGGAAATCTTATTTTTACCACAAAAATATAATTTGAATGTTTATAAATATTCCATTAGAAGTGAGCAATTGCATTTTTTTGTAAACATATCACTTGAAATAATTTTCCAGATATTTGAAGATTCTCCGTCATCTAGTTTGTTGGCACTATCGTAAACATGTTCAAATTTCCACTGATAAATATGTTGCAACCCAACACATTTGGAAGAAGTCAATATTAAACTATTTCAAAGGATTACAACGACCTCCAACCTGGGATGAATTACGATATATTAGGTTTTTCTTTGCTTCACCTCAAACCTGCATGCGTTGTGGTGTGATGGACATCAAAGCATGAATTTTTAGATGCATGTTACTACATTGCAAAGGGGAAGAACCAGTTATAAAAATTCACCAATCAATTTTTGTGCATGTTGCACAAAATTTTTGAGGATTTGTTTAAAATTTGTGCGTGGAAAAATGTAATAGTGCACAAAAATTTTTGTCACATTATGCCCATGAATTTTATACATTGGGAAGATATTTATTCACTAAAAGAAATGGAGTTTCATCTTAATATTTTTCATGCTCCATTTGTCAAGAATATTTCATCAGTTGCAGAACAGACAAGGTCCAAGTGTGTTTAGAAGAATCAATGGATTTATTTAGTTTAAACCATAATTATGCTATTCTTCTAAATTATAATGTTATTTTTTATATTTTATTGTATTGCATCAATTGTAAATTTTTTAATAATATTTTAATAATTTATTAATATATTAATTTTAACTCAAAATATTAACTGGTGCATTCAAAAATATACACAACATGTAAACGTTCAAATAATTATCACAATTATTTACAAACGTTTAGATATTTATTTAACACTGTTAATGAACTGATAATTTTATTGTTGTAAAATTATATAAAAGTTATCTTTATTTGTTTGAATTTTACATCTTTAAATAATAAAAATACAGTTCTTAAAATACAAATATAAATCATAAGAAAATAAATAAATATATAATCTATATATTGTATGGAAGCTTATAGACTTCCCGGAAAGTATTGATCATAATTAAAGATAACTTCTTAATTATAAATAATATAAATAAAAAATAATAATATGATTATATTCCCCACAATATAACATAACAATATAATATCCACTTTTCTTAATAAAAATAATAATGATAATAATAATAATAATATGTATAATTCTTCACCAAAAATCCCGATTGCCAAGTAACTTAAATTAAACAATAAAAAAAATGAATTCCTCTTACCAAATATGATAATAAAATTAAATGCCATTCGTGTGACATATTATTTCGAGGATTGTTACATGGGGGCTTTTACCCATATAATCTACCCCAGGTTAAAGATGTGTAGCTCAATGAGAGTATCTATCTCACAAATATAAAAGTGGCAGTTTGACTCTGCCCATTCCTATTCTAATGTCATCATGATCACTGGCATCAAGGTAAGGTTGCTTGCTGAAACCTCTTAATGACTGCTGAAACTCTGCCGAAACTCTAATAAACAATTAATGTGTAACCTGTAAAAACTCTGCTAATTGTTGAAATCCCTAAATGCAAAACTCTGCCAAAGCTCTAACAAACAATTAGTGTGTTACCTGCTGAAACTCTGCCGATTGATTTCCAGAGGAGTTTTGGCAAGCAACCATACATCAAGGTGAAAGCTGTAGAATAAATTAGCTCAGATTTTGTTTGGTATGTAATGTATAAATTAATCATTTTCCCAAATGTTCTGTTTTTTGGTGATTTTTATTTGACCAACTGAACTTGTTATTTAAATTGGGTATGATTATTGTTGAGTAGGCATGCTGCCAACAATACAGCAACCCAGGCTTCAAAACTCTGAATCCAGGGAAATCCAAATCAGCAAACCCAGGTTGCAACCTTCTCAGTTGCAGATATTAACTTTATTCTAGAGAGGTATATCACACAAATGTCAACTCTTGTCAGTTATCAATGCCCATATGGAAACAGTCAAGCCTGGTCTGAGGGGAAGATAAGATAGATTTTGTCCAAAGCCTTCCAACAGAGGGCACCCTTTACCTGTGGAAAAAAATCTACAGTTATGAGGTGTGTGAAAGCACCCAAACTTGTGTTAGTGATAGGAAAATTTTGATTAAATCTGACACCTGTTATTATAATCAGATTTATTATTCATAAGAAACCATATAATTGGAATTAAGAAAAAAATTTTTTTTTGATCCTCTCCAATGATTTATTCATTTATTTTTTGTAGATTTGGAGTAGATGCACACATTATTGTTTGTAAAATTGGGTTCCTTAAAAAATTTCATTTGTGCATTTAAAATTCTCTTGCTCCCATCTTTCTTTGCTTATATATAATCTATTGGTTCTCTTTTTACTGGTTGAATGATGCCAAATTGGTATCAGCAAATATCAGAATCTGATTATTCTTTAAAAAAATAATCAAGGTATTAGCATACTGATAAGTTAATAATA
>CAUDNR010001263.1:1086-13440 GCA_958430865.1 Entrophospora sp. SA101 | reverse complement strand
AAATATAACAAATGGGGGATTTTAATAATCACATTACTAAATTTTGATCCCTGAAATTCTTGGTAATACCAATGTTCTCTTTGTCTGGTTTTGTTGCAGTATGCCCCATATAAATCAATCTACTTTAAAAAACTAAATTAGTTTCACCCAAGTTTAGGCAATTAATGTTGGCAATTTCAGCCCACTAACTAAAGTATCACCAACTTCACAAGAAAAAAGTTGAATTAACTAACAACTGAAAAAAAACATGTTAAGAATGATGATTAAAAAAATAATTGATAAAAATGAATATAAATTTGCCCACTAACAAGTGATTTTGAAATCTGAAACTTGTCCAGAAAGAATGAGGACAGTGAGTTCTCTAGGGTTAGTATTGATACAATATTGACAAAATTCACTTCGGGTAAATTTTTTACTGCAGCACCAACATAACAAAGTTGTAAATAGCAGTCTGCTATATTAGTTGTTTTAGCCTCTACACAAATTTTTGTCTCCTTTAGTGGCTCAAGTATATTACATAAATTTGTAAATCTTCAAAAAACTTCTAGTTTGTTGAATTTTCAACCAAAAGCTTTTTAGAAAAAAATATTATAAAAAAAAAATAAAATTTAAATCTACAAAAAGAAAAAAAATATTACTGACAAAAAGAAATATTTACCAAATTAAAACAATGCAAAACCAATGACACACAATAATAAATTGCGGACCATTGCACTTTTACCTATACCAATAATTAACCTGAGCTAGGTAATAAATTATTTTTCTTCCGATTTTTCTTTCCTCTCTAGGTTATGTTTAATTTCCTTTTATTGGTTATGATTTTTCTTTATTGGTAAGTTTTATAAGCAATTATTTCTTTCCTTAGATAAGCCTCAAGTGTCTAAGTATCATTTATTTTGAAAACACAAGGAGCAGTCATTTCCCCTTGTTCTTTCTTCAAATACTTGATTCCATAGTGGGCCTGATCTAAATTAGTTTCATATTAATTATTTTTATATAGGAGTAATTCTATATACTACTTAAAGAAAAAATAAACAAATGAGGTGTTAATTGTTAAATCCATAATATGATTATTATTATTATTATTATTATTATTATTATGTTTGTGATGATTGAACCTTGAACCGAAATTTTGATAATACAAAATGTTCACATGTCCCATATGGGCTGAGAAACAATATAATGATACAATTTTTAACCGTTGCCTATTTTTCTATTTTTAAAATTTTTTGCTTTGCCCATAATTTCATATGACGCAAAAATTACTTTACCTGATTTTGGATAAGACTTTTAATAAAAATAGACCCCAAATTTTACCAAAATCGGATGTTACCTCAATTATAATGATACGGGGTGAGTTAGTTACACTTGTACTTTGATTTCTTCAATCGTCCAAAGAAAGAGTTCCTTGTTGGTGTGTTAAGGGGTCAGGTACATTTATAATCCTTATATAGTAGATTCAATCATTTTAAAAAAAGAACAATTTTGGTTGAAGCTCGGATTTTCAAAACCCCCATATAAAAAAAGAAATTCTGTAGTTATTATTATTATGCATACAAAATTATTATTATATAGTATTAGTATGATTAAAAAAAATTTTTTTATTCCTTCTAAAAAATTTTTAAAAAGGATTTAGTAAATAAAATGGAAACTATATTTGGAATACATCATGACACGGCTAGTTTAAGAGAAAAAAATGATATAATTCAAAAATCTAAAAGTAAAGATGTCATTCTTGATGGTGTTAATGAAAAGAATGAAAAGAATATTATTAAAAAACCATCAGTTGATAAATCTTTGGATAAATTCAATAATAATAATCCAACAACAACACTTCAATCACTTTTACGATTTGCTAGATCACCAAATCTTTCTCCCCATAGTACACCTCATAGTACACCTCCAACATCAAGACCTGGTACACCTTTTGATGAAATGACCGTGGAAAAAATGATGCTAGGAAATAATTTAAATTATCCAAATGTTACTGTTACTGCTAATAATAATAATAATAACAACAACAATACAAACGAAGATTCAATAATTGCTCCTTTGGCGAAAACAGCAACAACTTCTTATCATCCTCACCATCATCAATATGATCCTAAATTCTTTGGCAATATAAAAAAAGTTTTGCCAGTTATAGGAGGAATTAACAATGACATTACTACTACTTCTTCTTCTTCCGCTACCAATAACAATAATATTAATAATAGCAATAATAATAATAATAATATACAAAATTTCATTTACAATCGTCCTTCTTCCCCTTGGAATTTAAGTCTTGAAAATTTGAATGCAATTGCAACCGAATCAGAAAATAAATTTTCAAAAAAAACTTAATATATTTTATAAAGTTACCTTTTCTTAAAAATTAGTTATTTTAATTTCAAAGATTGTAAATATAACATTTAAACTTTACAACATATATAGCATTTATTTATTTATTTATTTCATGGTAGTAATAATATTAATCAATTAATTAATAAATATTTATTTATTTTTACCAATCGTTAAATTTTTTAGATTATATTATTTTCTTTCTTTGATTTTGTCTCATTGATTCAACCCTAACCTTTTACGTCTTTATTTAAATCCTAACTATTTATTTATATCACTATCACCACCACCACCTGATAAATATAGATAACTTCGTGGTCAATGAATAATGAAATAAATCAAATTCGATTTTGATGAATACACGACATTAATGCAAATGTAATATAATGTTACCTTCCTGCAAATGATTTGATTTCTACAACTGCATCACAAAAGATGTTCAATAAACAATGCATTTATTGATTCATGTAGATATGCTAATATTGCGATTACTGAATCATATGTGTATTCCTAATCAGTCCTCTTAATTCATGCAAATATCCTAATAGAAACAGCAACATGTTTAGATATATGGATGTTTTTTGATTAAAAAAGTTCAAGCAAAAGATCAAGAAAGAAAATTATTTTCATTACATTGGAATTTCTAATTTTCCAAAGTGGCGGTGAATAGAATGTATCCTTCTAAAAATGTTTCTTTTATTAAAATTTTTTTTTAAAAAAGACAGATTAATATTAAGAAAATCTAATAATATATATGAGATATGAAAACCTAGAATAATTTTTTACAAGTTAATAAAGATGGTTTCATACTGATTTTCATTATTACCATCAACACTATATTCAACGTTATCTTTAACAATATCTTCCAGATTAGTCCAGCCAGTGCCATCAATCAGTGTAGTTAGTTTTGAGGAACTTTCCAATATTGAATTTGGTATTATTTTAGTAAGATCAAATATCCCACAATAAGGGTGTTCTTTTTATTTAATGATGAAAATGATGTTGGTGAAGAAGATGTTGTTATTGATAATAATTGAGATTTTAAAATTTTTGAAACTTCCTTATTTTGTAAATTGATTGGAGCAGGAACTAAAAAAAATTATTTTTGAAAGAGAAGGAAACATATAGATGATTCGATAATAATGATAATAACAGTAGTATCATTGATAACTATGTAGCCACATCTTTTTTTTCATATTTTCCAAATAATTTCCTTTTTCTTTTTTCTAATTGTTCTGATAACAACAATTTATAGCAATTTATGCCAACCTCTCTTATTTTTAAACTATTTTTAGCTTTGTTAATCCTTTATATCTTCACATTTACATCACCATCTCTTCTTTCCTTTATATTTATCATCATCGCCATTATTGGCAACAGCCCAAGGTAGATTTGATATGAATATTTTTTTCAATAAAATTTTTTTTGTTTTTTTTGGTAAAAATTACGTTCATGAAAAAGAGAGATATCGTTCTCGTTCTTGAATACATTTGTAGTGTAATGCCTCTAGTTTGTGGGTACGGAGAGCCTGTTATTTTTATTATAATAAAAATCAATTTTTATGTATTGAGCAAAGACTGCTACAATCTGTCCATTTTTGATCATGTGGTTTTTACCATTAGCATTTGTTCCCCAAAAGTTATAGTATACTACAGCTCGAGTCACTTGATCCCGAATAGTTTTATAAATTAGAGTTTATTACGGAGTAAGATGCTTTGCATTGAGACTTTGACTCGTTGATGATGATGTTGTTGATATTGTATTAATTGGTGGTGGTAAGCGTTGACGTAAAGCATTTGGTGCACCAGGAGCTGTTGTTAAAGAAATTTTTTGGCCAGGTGTCGTTGTTGTTGGTGAATCATATATATCAACAAAGTTTTAGTTTATAATAACGAGCTTTCTCCTACTTTAAGCCTTTATTTGGCTCACAAATGTTAAAGTCGAGATGTTTTCATCGGTTTCATTTTTTTTATACCATAAAGCAAGAAATCTATAACCAATCACTACGAAAAAAGGTCCTCATGAAATCTTGGCTTTCTTCATTAAATATATAAATAAAGTCTTATTTTACCTATGCACATTTCTGCTTTACAAATACTATCATCAAACTCTGATTTTGCAACTTGAAACGAGAGACAACTCCCATTTATGAAAAAAAATTTATTGCAAAACAAATATCTTTATACGTGCAAATACTTGCTTGGAAATGATTAATTTCTTCTTACCTCTTGCGTATTAAAGATTTAAAGAATAAATTATTATGTTTTTTTCTTGGGACGGAAATTTTTTAAAATAAAAACAATAGTACTAGGAACAATCAAGCGTTAATGTTTTATTTATGTTACATTCGAGTAGATGCTTCAATTCGACTATGCTTTGTCTTATTAAATTACGTGCGCACATATATAGATGTATATATTAATGTCATTTTACCATTCGTGATTAAATCATCTTTCTCGTTGCATATATTATTAATATGAGGCAGATTGCAACAAAGAACATCAAGTCGCAAAGAAATTTCAAAATCAATGTAATATAAGAGGCTGCAATTCTCACACTCATTTACCACCATCCATCAGTATTAGCTGAGCCATTAAGAAAATATCCTGCTCTAGTTTAGAGAGAGCTTGAAAAGATTCACGTAATTTTGGAATTTTATTTGAACAGTCGCAAGCACAACATGCTTTATTGCCTTTTCATATTAATTAAAACCATGATATTCATTTTTATATACATAACCCATCACTTTACAGGGGTTTCCAATTATTTGACAATTATGATAGGCCATATGAACCGATGTAATAATATTCAAATTTGATTGGATAATTTCGCACAATCCAACTTTTCATATGCCATAGATTAGAAAGTGAAAATAATACGACATCCGATTGACTGCTACAAATTCAATGCTCTTGGTAAACAATTTGATAAAGACCGATTCCACAACCTCCTCCAGCTGTTTAGGGAGGAGTGGGAATCTGCTTCGGATAAAGAATACAAATAAATTTTTTTTTTGTTAAGCCAAACATTATCGTCTCAATTTAACCAATATAGAAATCTGGAAACACGCTAAAAGTGCCAAACTAATTTAATTTTTTTAAATAATTAATTCAAGTTTTTAGTGTTATGTGTAATTATTGTGTATAATTTTTCCACTTCAAAATAATTTTGGAGATTGCTAGTAAATGTATGACCCATTATTGAAGGAGTTTTTTTGGACAAAGTTATAGATAGAATGATTTAATATAATATAATAAATATAATTTATTTGATTTTGATTCATTTTTTTTCAATTACTTGAAAAACCTCGAATGTACCAATATTAAAGGATTTAGGTATATAAATATTATTGTAACTATACGAACTACTACCTGAAGAACTATTTTCACTTAAAAAAATATCATGACCTGCACCAAAGGTAGGCAAATAAAGAGTATCACAATAAACAGCAAATGAACTATCTTTAACATAACTGAATTTTGCAGTGTTGACATCATTTTTGTTATTTAGATTAAAGATAAAACTACCTAATGTTGATTTGTATCCATAACCACTCCAATCGAGCGGATTATACCCTCCGATTATTTGATCTGAATTTTGTATTCCTACCACCGTCAGAGTTTTACTTACTGCATCACATCTTTGATGATACCTTGAAACCTCGAGTCCTTCTTTATTACTTTGATACAAAAGCACAAATTTGTATTTGACTTGTTCAACAGAGTCATACAATTTGCCTGCCTTGTCAATCCAACTTGAAAAAAGTAAAACATGTTTCTGATCGATTAACGTTGAATTAATAACTGGACATCTGTATGGTAAATTTGAAAGAGACTTTTCATCATTTACTATGTAATAACGTAAAATATTGTCCCTAAAATCTTTTTCTATGATTTTCTTGTAAGGTTTAATCTTATCAAAATAATCTTTTCCGGATATTTCACGAAACCTGATTAATGGAATGACGTTTTTTAAAGTATCCCTCATATTAATAAAATCCTGTGGAGTCCATTTTTTCACATCATTTTCAATCTCTGGGAATCTTGCTAGACCCCATTTAAGTACACTGTCCCAAATCTCTATCTCCTTGATATTATTTAAATCTTCACATTTCAGTATCATTAATAAAATAGACTCTTCTATTGTTAGAAATACATCCAAATTGAAAAATTCTTTTGCATTAGAACATAACTTCTTCAAACATAATTTTTTTAAACTAGTAAATGAGTTATGACTGTCAACAAATTGAAGTATTTTAATTGGATTTTCCTCCAAATATTTTAAATGATTTTTTATCAGATAATTCTCTACATGTTCATTAAGTAATCGTAGACCAAACTCATCTGTTATAATCAATAATTGGAAGATATCATCCTCTGTATAATTGGACCAATCAACATCTCCACTATACCAATGTCTAGTTAAGTAAGAAATACAATAAAAAAGTTTTCGATGAATTAACTTATGATATTCTGATTTTATTAATATGTGTGTGTGATATAATTTTAGTTCGCCTACCTTAAAACAATTCTAAAAACTGAAGCTGTGACATTCGGTTTATAAAATATATAATAACCGTCTTCTTTTTTTGCCCAGTTTGAGGAAAAGGCAGTCTTAAAGTATGGACAACGAGCTCTTAAAACAAACGAGTGAGCATGGATTTCCTCCATGTTTGGTTCTTCGTCAACATAAATTTTTACATCATATCCTTCCTCACTCTCAAGCATTCGAGCAAAATCTTTACAAGCTTCACTAGTAAAATCATTCATTTTAATAATTAATTAAAAAATGTATGTGTGTATAAATAAATATAAAGATAAAATTAATTGCATTTTATTTATATTTTTCCCAAACGATAGGATAATTTACCAAAGAAATTGTATGAATGTGACACAACTAGGGCGGACAATAGAAACTGCCTATATTACTATAAATAGAATATGTTAAAGTATTCTTGTCTGCTGATTATAGGATCCTCACACTGACCTCAATATAACATGCTAGGTAATATAAAAAGAAGAGAATATATATATATATGTCTGAAGTAACATGCAAAGCCAATTTCCATAGAAAAAATGAAAGAAAATTTGATATCCGAGTACTACATGAGCTAGTTAAAAAGAAGAAATAATAAAATTCTATCGACGATACTTTATATATATATATAAGCTTGTTCAATTACCAGATTTATCACAAAGAATTATAAAATAGTAATCGAGTACTAATTCCCATAACATTCCTTTGCTTTTAATAGTTAATATTATGGAATTATTGTGACAATGATAATTCCCAAACATGGGAAAATCGATTTTTTCTTTCTAAGCCGGAAAACTCGGTAAACAACGGTTTTTTTTGATATTTGAAATTTTGCCTTATTATTGTGATAATAAATCGTGATCAATAAATGCATACTTAAATAATGCATCATTTCTATCGTCTGTAAAACTATGATTTGTATATTTTATTTTGTTCGCTACTATTTATTTTAAGCTTCTCTTATTCTGGAGATTACAGTCACGTTTTTGGTTATATGTGATATATGTATGAGATAAATTAGTTAATCGGTCCTGGAAAGTCTGGACCGGGTTGTTTCTCATGGTGCTAGACTAGTATCAGCAATGGTTTTCTTTATCGGAAAACGTCTGCTATTTATGGATTGCTAATAACAAGCAAGATTAACCTTTTTCTATTATTCTTTTTATGCCCCTATATTTATAAAAAAATGGTGCTTTTTATAAAAATTAATTTCTTGTTAAATTTTCGCATTTTTTGATGAGTGAGGTTCAAGCCTTTCGTTTTTCTCATAACCTTGATTTTCTGCGATACTCTTTTTCAAGTATACAAGATAACGCCCACATCCAATGTATTCTTTGACCACAACTTCTTCGCGAAATCCAGATTGAAGTCCATGGATATATTCCACGACCCATTACACAAAAATTATCGGTGGGATTTTTCCTAGGACTTTTTTTATGAGGACTTTAAATCTCAAATGGTGGACCAGACCTAAAAAAAACCAGTCCCGGGCTGGCCCCTAAGGACTGATTAACATCCCTAGTTTAAATTTGTTAATTTTCAACTTGAATAAAAATAAATAATTTTTGATGGCAATAAGTCTATGGCTGATCCTTCATCATAACATCATTGGAAAATTTTGTTGATAAGGCGTAATTTTATATTTTACCTGAAATCTAATTAAAAATTTTCCCAATTTGTCAAAATTTTGTTTTGCAGTTTTCATCATTATAATTTTTAATCTCCAGACGTCTAGCTAATTCCCAAGTAAGATCACATATATTTAATAATCATTAATGCAATGTGTTCTTTTAATCATTTAATTGAGATAATTAAGACAAATTTTTTTTTAGCTTTAAGGTTTGGTTACAAGAAACCAATTTTCTAATCTCAACTGAATTCTTTATAAAAAAGTCTTCTTGGGATATCTAATTAAATGATCCTGTGGATGTTCATTAAGCAATTGAAGGTCAAGTTCATCAACAGTGAATATAAAAGATATTTTAAAACTTATTATTATTCTAAAATGATTATAAAGACTGATTCATTTATATTTGGAATCTTTAAAAAATGTGATATTCATCTGCTTTATTTGCCCGGTTTGAAGAGAAAGTAGCCTTAAGATATGAGCAACGTGTAATTAAAAATAATGAATGTGCATGTATCTCTTTAATGTTTGGTTCTTTCTTCAGATAAATTTTTACAAGGTATCCTTCTTCCGTTTCTTATATTTTGTTAACTCTCTCCATCCATCATTGTTTTAAATCATCTCTAAAACAAAAATAATATTAACAATATATTTTTATTAAAAAACCCAAAGTTCTTATTTTCATACAGCATCTGGACAAAGTATCGGCTACCCCAACCAAACGCATTAACTACACAAAACGTACGTATATAAGATTATATATATAATTTAAAAACAAGATTTTTTGATGATCTAAAAAAAATCTCTAAAAATTATAAAATAAGACTTGCTGGTTCGCTGGGAATGTTTAAAAAAAGTAATATTTAACTAAAAATGAACGTGATTTACGGAAGGAGTTTTGAAATGTGACTTCGTAAAGACCTAATAATGAACTCAAGGCTGCTTTGCAAGAATGTAAAAATATTCTACTTTATAAATTCGACAGAAAGCATGTTCCTGAAGAATCCAAGCATGCATCGAAAGCAATGATTGGTAACTAAATATTAGTTGTATTGATAAGGGTTTTAGCTACTATACTTAAATTTAATGGTTGGTATTAAATTTTTTTAAAAAAATAATCGAAACTATTATATCTAGCAACATGAAATTATATAAATATAATCCTCAGAACTTATTTCTCTATAATTAATGCGCTTGGAGTGGTCGTTACTTTTGTTTAGGCGCTGTATATATTCAACACATTAATATTCGATTTTTATAGAATAAAAAAATCATTGCTATTCCTTGCCAGTGATGTTGCGCCACAGTAAAAATTTTTCAAATCTATATAGAAATTAGAAAGTTATGTTCAATAAGAACTCTTGAATATCACACATCCCGAAATGAATTTAATTTTTTTTACTAATCACGACGAATAAATTCCTGTTTGATTAAAATTAGATAAACCGTTTGTAAGATCGACAATTTTCTAGAATTTGATTAGGAAAAAATTAAAAGTTGGAGCTTCAATTGCAATCATGCATAAATGGTTAAATAAAATAAAAAATAAATAAAAAGGAATCTTAGAGTAGGAAAACACTAACAATAATATTATTAATGAATATTTTCTATATAATAACCCTTTCAACTTCTTTATAAATGCATTCATTGAGCATTCATTCATCGATGAATTTTTTCTATGAATAAATTATCAATTAAATTAATACAATTTTAATTAAATAGCTCTTATTGATTCTAAATTTTGGATTCTTTGTTCATCGTAATTGAGAATATTTTTTAAAACTTCATGTGTATGTTGACCAAGGATTGGAGGTGGTAATCTTATTGTTGGTTTATAACCACTATATTTAACTGGTGCACCTAATGAATATATAAAAAGTACATTTAATCCGATTTTTACTATATATATTGACTATTAGATGAATATTAGTTAAAAACCTGTTAATTTGATTTTTCCAGCTTTTGGGTGCTCAACTTCTTGAACCATTTTACGAGCAACAATTTGAGGATGTTGAAAAGTTTTATGAATGTTATTAATCGATGAAAATGGAATAGAATGTTTATTTTTTTCAAAAACCAATAACCAATGTTCAGTTGTATGTTCTTGGAATCTCTCTTTTAAAATTTCAATTAATTCTTTGCGATTTTGAACTCTATCAGAATTGGTTTTGAATCTTTCATCATGCATCAATTCAACTTTATCAATTGATTCACATAAAATTTTAAATTGTTTTTCATTTCCAGTTCCAATCATTATAAAATCATCTTTTGTTTGAAATACTTGATATGGGACTATTGATGGGTGCGAGGTACCCAAACGCTTTGCTTCTTGGTTTGCTATCAAATAGTTGCTACCAATATTAGCCAATGACGCCACTTGACTTTCAATCAATGAACAATCAATCCATTGACCTTTGTTTGTACGTTGTCTTAAAAGAAGTGCTGCCATGATTGCTCCATGTGCATATAAACCTATTGTGGGTTAATAAAGGACTAATGTTGATTTTATCTAATATTGAAAATTCATTACTCTCTATCTATTATATAAATACCTGTAGTTATATCTAATAATAAAGAATTGCAGATTAATTTTTTGAATATTTTTTTACAATGCCATAATTATTATTTTGAAGTCTGTATAAATTGTTTACCTGTGATAGCAACTCCAACTTTGACTGGTTGACCATTCTCTTCACCAGTTATATGCATCAAACCTGCTTCTGCCTAAGAAGTGTATACATGTACAATATTCGTTCATTCATTCATTCAATTTATCAAATAAATCAATCAAACGTTCAATAAATATTTCTATTACTTCAATTATCACATCGTATCCAGCACGGTTTGCATAAGGACCTGTTTGACCATATCCTTTATTTTTTTTTATTTCAGTAAAGTTTTTATGATAAAAAAAAATTTTTTTTAAATTTGTGAATTCTCACAAAATGCTATACAAATAGATAATATTAAAAAAAATAGTTGCTACTTACCAGTAATTGAAGTGTAAATCAATCGGGGATTAATCTTGTTTAACTGTTCATATCCTATACCTAATTTCTTGGGAATTATTATTATTATCTTGTAATTTTAATTTAATCAAATCTTGATCGTACTGGCCGTATTGTAATAATAACCTCTGAATAAAATATCTGGATAGATTTGCTTTTAACGCTAATAAAGATTTTACAACATCAACTGTAATAAATGTTTTCCCCAGTAAAACTGAAAAGAATAGTACATGGATCCTTCCAAATTTAGTCAAAGCCCATACAGACTTTGCTGCAGCACTGGTACAAATTCGACAAAATTCTTTATTTACAAGAATAAGCGAAATAGGAATTTCGATGTACTTGAATATTTCTATAATTAATTCCGTGGGGAGGTGCTTCATATTAAAGGAAAGAAGAGAAAGAAGAGAAGAAAAAACAACATAATATCGATCAAATAATTACATGTATTTATAGCGCATAAAATTCGACAAAATTCCTAAAACGGCTTCTAAATTTGTACTAGTTATACACCGAAGCTTTCGCCTACCCAAATAAAAATGATCTGCAAAAATTTTCCGTTATGTTTTGTTTCACCATATTAATATTTAGTCCCACAAACCTTATTATTTTTGTTCAACAAGTCAAGTTAATTTTTAAAATAGAGTTTAAAAATGAAAATTGATTTTGCAGATGCAGATCATATTGATTATTACAAGCTATCCATCTATATTATTAAAAACAATTATTAAAAAAATCACATTATTAAAACAACAATTATTAAAAATCAATTATTAAATGACAATTATTAAAAAAAAACATTATTTAAAATTGACGATAAAAATTAAGTTTTATATTGGATTC
>CAUDNR010001258.1:74656-96914 GCA_958430865.1 Entrophospora sp. SA101 | reverse complement strand
ATTGAGCTCTCTCTTTGATAGTAAGTTTTTCATTCCTTTTATCTGGTACAAGAGCCTTGATCTGGTCTTCTTTGAATAAGCGTCACTGAAGAGCTTCTTTTATGCTTTTACGAGCTTTCCAATCTGGTAACATAGCACCGAGTTCACTAGCGTAGACATGTAATTGTGATGGATTAGATTCGGTGGATAGGTTATATTTTTTTAGGATCTGGTCCAAAATGGAGGTAAAATTATTAGTTTGGGGCTTTCGGATTTTTGAAGCAGTGTTCATGATAATATGTATATCGATAAGTAGATTGCGATATATTTATTACCTATTATTTTTCAAATTTAAAATTAATTACCCGCCCTTCTTCATTCATAGATATTAGCTATGCAAGAAAGATTTCTACTTATTATTATGAATCGGAAACTCGAACCCTTACTTCCTCAGGTAAGTCGGATATATTGCTTCCAACTAATCATTAATTATTATTTCAGATAATGGGGATTTTTGTCGTCTCTTACAATAAGTGTGGGAAAAAATTCAAATCGAAAAATTATCACGTATGCGTTCTGACTCGCAACGCCGATCACACTTGGCATTTTTCAGCGAACATTGTTCTGTGAAATTTTGCAGATCACTTGTTAGATTAATGAAGAATTGAATACTATTAATAACATTATAATAAAACAATGACGAATACACAATACACAATCGAATCATTAAGAGAATTGAATTCCAGGCTTGTTCTTCAGATCGATGAAATCAGAAAGAAGTTCACAGAGATTGAAATCGAGAATAACGAAATTAAAAAGAAATATGTAGAGGTTGAAGCCGAGAATACGGATCTAAAAGAAATAATAAAAGAAAATGTCAGGCGTGAAGCTGAGATCGATGAAATCAGAAAGAAGTTCACAGAGATTGAAATCGAGAATAACGAAATTAAAAAGAAATATGTAGAGGTTGAAGCCGAGAATACGGATCTAAAAGAAATAATAAAAGAAAATTCCAGGCGTGAAGCTGAGAGTATGAAGCTCAAAGCTAGAGTTGAGGAACTAGAACGGTATAAAAAAGAAAATGAAAAGCGATTTGAGAAATTGGAATGTATCCGATCCAGTTATAAACCATTGTATTGATACTAATACCAAATCATTAGATGATGATACCAGGAAAATTAATCAATCTTTAGTTAATATTATCCTTTGTGAAACAAATTCTGATGATACTTCTGAACTGATAGATGAACAATGTGATGATACCCCCGCATCTGATACATTTGATAACACTTCAAATTGTGATTTACGTCATGAGTCTTTAACTCGATGTTCTGCACCATCTAACCACACAGAGTCTGAATCGTTAAAAGATAAGGAAATGAATAATATAATTGATTTTCCGGTTGAAAGAGATAATGAAGGGATTCGTAACGAAATAAGAGAACGAAATAGGGGGGAAAAGCTTCAAAGTGAGGCACCTACTGGAAATTCTCCGAAAGAGGACACTTACGCATCTAATATTAAATCTAGTGTTCCTTCAAATCAGAAAAAAGAGCGAGGTTTAATACAAGAGATATCTATTAAAGATCAGAATAATATAACTGAAATTTCATCAAACAATATTCCTCAAAATCATGTGCCCGAAATAGATTATTCTACTTCAGATAAAGACATAATCTGTTTATATCAAAATGCATGCGATGCAGAAAAAGATGCTATAAAAGCTAATCGAGAAGAAATATTATGTTGGTGTTTCTATGCTAAAAAGTCTAAAGGTATGGTTAAAGATTTTATGGCTAATGGAAAAGTCGGGGAAAAAAAAGCAAAAGGTCAAGTATATGATTTTATTATCCAACAACTTCCTAATACAAAGCGTGAAAACTTATGCAAACAAACGCAAAAAGCTTTAAGAGTTTATAATTTATTCGAAAAAATAGGAATGGATAAAATTCAATATATCAAAACTTATACTGCAGATAGTATTTCGAGATTTACTAATCTACAGATTCAAACAATTATTGATCATTTCGCTAAAAAGCCTGTCATAGAATTCACCGATAATCAAGACAATTCTTCAGATGACTTACCCGCCGGAGAAGCAAAGCTTCGAGTTTCCAACTCAACTGAGGCGAGTAATACATCTATTCTATCTAATTCTGAAACAATTCCAGTGGTATCAACAGAGATACAAGCAAGCGTGTTCGATGATTCTTTAGATTCTAACTTAAACCCCCTTGAGAGTAATGAGGATAATGAAAATGTTGATGATGATGAGGATGAAGACGATGATGATAATGAGGAATCTTCTGATGATGAGGAGAAGGAATCTTCTGATGATGATGAAGATGAAGATGCTGGATATTACTACGATTTAAATAGCGGTAAAACTTATAAAAAACAGATCGTTTAATCACCACATGTGACATTGGTATAGAACTGGATAATTTTAATATACAAGTATTCCAGAATTTAAGGGTCGTACACAAATGTTTTAAAAAATAAAGAATTCGTTGATTCATTTTATTTAATGATTTATATTTCGATAATAAGATACAAGAATAATTAATATTTTTTTACGAAAACTGGCAGAGTTGCAAGGGAGAGAACGTACGGCCCCTAGACCATTTAATGTACGCCCCTTTACTTTGGCTCTACCAGGCGAAAAAATTATTTATTACTATTGTTATAATCAAATATTTCGTTGGCATTATTATCTTCGTAATTACTACTACTTATAAGTTTATTTTTTTCTTTAGTTTTAAACGCAATCCAAGTCACACCATGTAATAGCAACATATTTTTGTTTCATAAAATAAGATAAGGTTCTGTCGAATTATTGGTAACTATTTTTTCAGATTGAAAATTGTGAGTGTCTATTTCATTATCCGAGATTATATATTTTTCGTCCAGCCCTTACCCGATAATACAATATTTATGTTCAATCCCTGATGCAATTTCTGGCAAAATGATACAGAATGTTTTGGTAACAATGCACAAGATGGGTAATGTAAAAGTTTACTTTGCTAGTTTCCATCTCTAGTTACCTTAATATCATGTTCAAATTTCGCAGTCTGCTCGACTCTAGCCATAAGTTTGGCATTCTCTTGTCTTAATAAATCTAATTCGGATTGCATGATCGATAATAATTTTTTTATATAATAATAAGGCATATATTTTGTCTGCAATATACAACTGCAATGTATTTTTTTATTTGTATGTTATTTCAGCATCATTTTTATACTAAAAGTTCTACAGAACCAGGCACGAAGTGGTATTATTTTGGCACCATGTATCAGCTCTGTTAAAATATGGTTTTATAATCATGTGGTAATTTATGAGTTGTAGACTCTCATTTCATACTTGTAAACATTGGTTTCGATTTGCAAACATACATAAATGGCAAGAAAAATCGGCATAATCTTTTTATTTTTCTAACACACCACATAAAAAAATAATGATTTTCACAAACCTAATTTCAAGATTTGGTAATCCATTCATTCATAAAAATAAAGGTCTTGTGGGACGCATAATAATAAGCCTGATGTAGGTGAACAGATATTTTGTTTATTCGATTACTATGCCCATTAATACATTTTAATCATTATTTTAATAAAAAACGAAAATTAAAGTAAAACAGTTATATTGTGTACTAATTTCCTTTCTTCATTCCTCAGTCATCATCACTTTCTTGTAGTTCCTGGCGGTGCAGATACAACGCGAACAACCGAAATTTTCTTTATGGTATTATTATTTAATTTGTCTAAATTTCTTTTATCAAACCTGATTTGTCATCTGGCAGACCCCAATAGTGCTTAGAAATTCCTGGTTCGTTATCTGGATTTGGTCGATCAGGACGAATTTTGGCTTTATTCCGAAGTTTGAGATAGGCGTCTCTATCACAGCTTATTTCAACAACTTTTGGTTTGTCCGAAGGTTTACGTTTATTCGCCCATCCAATTACTTGGCTACGATTTTCACCAAAATATTTTTTTTCTTGACTATCAGGAAGCTGATGTGGAAGAGCTCCATTTTCAATGGTATCCTGTTGTTCAGTTTCACACATGTTACGATATATATTGACACTCTTCTTGGGTAAATTAAAGTCTACAGATTTTCTCCTATATTTATTATCATCGTTAAGTGAATTTTTAAATTGTTTAGCAATTGTTTGATTAGCAGCTGAAGAAACTTGCTTTAGTTTCTTTTTCGATGTCAAAGGAACTTGCTTTGTTTCCCTTCTCGATGTCATTTTATTAACAAAAAGTAAGTCCAATGGACCATGCTTTATATACAAATAGCTTAAATGATAGACCGAAAATGGTAATTCATTGTAAATGTCGCTTAAATGGTAGACCGAAAATGGTAGACCGAAAATGGTAATTCATTGTATATGCATTTTAAATGTATCAGCTGATGTAACAATTGTAAATGATGGTAATTCATTGTATATGCATTGTAAGTGTATCAGCTGATCTAACAATTGTAAATGGTGGAATAATGGAATTAAAATATTTAGAGCTTATAAAAAATTGAATGTGTCTCAATACTTTGATATAATACGTCATTATACATAAGATGTTAATACATATGTCTCGCAAATCTAAAAATAACAGACGCAAAGGTATGATCCAATTTTTTGATCCAAAGTAATACGCAAAAGTGATACGCAAAAGTATGATCCAATTTTTTTGATCCAGAGTAATACGCAAAAGTATAATCCGATTTTTGATGTAATGTATCCAATTTTTATAGTGATACGCAAAAGTGCAAACAAATTTTTTGATTCGGTAGTACGTAAAAATATGATCCAAATTTTCGATCCAGTAATACGTCAAAGTGCAATCATTATTTTTTATATGGTGATACGCAAAAGTAAGAATAAATTTGATTTGGTGATACGCAAAAGTGCTATAAATTTTTCGATAGTAAAATGACAAAGCATAGGTCGATTTTTTGACAAGAAAAAATGATACTCAAAAGTACTAACTACGCGAGAAAGCTTTCTAGGAACCCAAAACATAGTATACTTTCGGTGATACGCAAAGGTAGAATAATATAAGGAAGAAGTAAGAAAAATTGTGCTTTTGCGTATCACCAAGTGAGATAACAATTCGGCACTTCGTACCTCATCCTCGATTGGTATTCGAATGCATCATGCAAAACCAGATCATGAATACTATTTCGGCACTTCGTGACTCATCCTCGAACTCGAATGTGACATACAAAGCCAAAATACGGATTGCCAATTCGGCATTTCATGCCTCATCCTCCGCAATCGAAAAAGTTGGAAGTTCGCCTGGGAAATGTATTGTTTATAGTGATATAAGAAATGTGTATTTTTTACGAATTGGTTAGACCAACATGGTAAAAAAGAATAGAACTTGTGAACGCTGTAGCTATACATGTGCAACACCTCAAAAGCTTCGTTCGCATCTCAAAAGAAAAAACCCGTGCAGACCTCAATTTCGTAAGCATTTTCCTGGAGTGGTACTTATAGATGATCGTCCACATGTGTGGACGATGGACACGAATGTTACATGGCGGAGTCTGAAAACGCAGAAATCAGACGCCTTCTTAAATATATACTCCGTCCATCAATCCGCAATCAATACTGGACACATATTTTTTTCATCCAAATGACAGCACAAACTCGAAGACGCAGACGACCACGAAATAGTCTAATTTATTAATAATTACATCATTGCGGATTTGCAAACCAGGATGCTTTGCATCCAGTTCGAGCATAGCCCTCACAATCGGCACTTCGTGCCTCAGCCTTGGGTGATGAAAGCAATCAAAGGGCCAAAGAAAGCCAAAAACCTCATGTAGAGCTATATGAGCCAATTTCTAACATGGCACATAGTTTTGTCAAGATGATTAACGTTGGTGAAAGAATCATTGTAAATAATGTTAAAGGTTATCTCCAGGTTTGTAATTAATAATAGTGGTGATGATTCTAATGGTATTGATGTAATTATTATTAAAAAAATTTATTTTCTTTTTTAGTCACGAATCGTTTATTATTTAATGAATTTACATATTTCAACAAGAATAATTTATTTTGCACGGGTATACAGAGAGATACACATATATAAATCCATTTATTTGTATAAATCACTTATGTTAATCTTGTTATTACAATAGAGCGGCGAGTCAACGAATGATTTATCACAAAAGTTTGATCCAGGGTTAAATTCGGCTGGAATACGTTATGCTAATAAATTAAAAAAATTTTTATTAGAATTAAGAGAAAAAGAAAGGAAACAAAGAATCGAACAAGGATGGGGCGATTACGAAAGACCGTTGACAGTTATTATCTATATAATTATATTATTTATTTCAAAAAGTTTGATTTCCTTTTAGGAAAAAAAAAGGTTTTTATATTTTATATTCATAATAATAATAGATTTGGACATCACCACGTCAAAGATCAATTCAAACAGCTAAAGTGTTTGAGAAAGATGGAGGTTACAATGTACGACAGCATACTTTATTGGCAGAATTAAATTTGGGTGAGGCAGATGATATGACAGAAGAAGAAATTAAGGTAAATAAAATAAAATTTAGATACATATTATTAAAAAAAAAAATTTTCAACAGTATTTTAATTCATTAATTGAATGTATACATACATACATACATACATACATACATACATACATGTATAGAATAAATTTCCAGATGATTATATAGGACGAAAAAAAGATTTATACAATCATCGATATCCTAGAGGAGAGGTAAACAATTCTTTTGACTGTTATGTGTTATTTGATTTTGGTTATTGTGTACTTTTAATACATGGTATAATAATAATAACGATATACTATATATATTATCTTTTTTTAGTCATATCATGATTTAACGCTTCGACTTGAAGCAATAATTTTGGAACTTGAGCATGAAAAAAATGATGTATTAATTATTGCTCATGAAACCGTGTTGAAGATCTTGTATGCTTATTTATTTGATAGACCACAAGATGTAAGATTTTTATATTGCATTTTCATTTTATTTTCATGTTCTACATACAATTACCTATTATCAACATCTTCATTATGTAATTTAGGAAATACCAACTATTGTAATACCAAAGAATTATTTAATTGAAATAATTCCAACAGCATACGGATGTCGAGAAAATAGAATGCAGATTTTTGATAATGATTCATTTGATGTACCGATATTATCAAGTCTAAATCGTTAAATAAACAAAACTAATATTGATAATGATTATTATTTATTTATTAAAAAAAAGATAGAATATTATCGAATATTATTGTTATTAATAATTATTATGAATATTACAACGATTATCGAATTAATTATTAGATATTAAGAATATTATAATGATTATCGAATTATGATTAATATACAAATAATACCCCCAAACTAACAAAAAAACCAGTGATTAATATACAATAGTATGAGAAAATCCAACCCCCAGGTTTTTATGCTCATTATATTATATTACAATTATTATTACGATTAATATTGATAATTATGATTATTATTTTGTAACGTGTTTAATGGTGGCGTGTCGTTTCTTTCCAATAAAGAAATTGATTTATTTTTATATGGAAATATTATGGAAGATGTTGACGGTGAAATGTTATTATTTCTTAGTAGTGATCGTGGTGGCTTTGATGATGGTGGTGGTGGTAAGTTTAGTGAAGGAGGCGGTTGGTAAGGAGGCAGTTGGTTTGGAGAATGTATCGTTATTGGTGGTTGTAGCGAAGGTGGTGGCGGCGTTATAAATAAATTAGTTGAATTCTTGAATTTTTGAATTATTTTATCTTGCTCTTCGATTAGAGCATTTATGGCATTGTCATTGTCATTGTCATTATAATTATAATTATTAATTATTTCTGTGATATTTCCAGAAAACCTTTGTGCTCCCTTATTGTTATCGCTTTCAACATCTTCTTCCTCATAATACTCACTATCATCACTTGTTGTCATAGAAGATGATTGATCATTACTAACAATAACAATAACCTTACTCAATCTATTCAAAGTTTTCTTGGTTAGGGATAAGCTACCAAATAATCCTGTTATGTGGTATCTTGGGTAAATAATGAAAATTATCGTCACCCATAAAATCAAATTTCCAAAATTTGCTAAAACCGTTAAAAAATCTCTAAAAATAGCGTTTATTGTTATCATTTGCGCATTTGTTGATGTCGTTATTGCCATTTCTTCAATAAACAAAATTATAAAACCAATGCTAGTTAAAAGTAATCCTATCATAAGCAAACAGTTCATCTCTAAGAAATAGCTTATGCGTAGTGAGGTTTCTTGACTTTCAAGTGATTTTCGGTGGAATTTTTTTAGTAATTCTTTGAGTTTTATTCTTGTTCGGATCTGTTATTTGTTTTGAATATATTCGTGCATGTGTGTGAATAATAATAATTATTATGATTGTTATTGCTATTGTTATTGTTATCGCTATTATTATATCACTATATTTATTTTAACTTACCGCCAAGGAAAATATCAATAAAAGCACAATGGAAAAGATAAGGTTTGGAACAATCTAGTAAAAATATAATTGCATATTATTAATGTTAGATTAACACATCAATGATCTCACATTCCTATCTCTCATCTCATTCTACTCTCTGCAAAAATCAACCTACTTCTGAAAGCAACTGATTGTCCTCTAGCATGTATCTCGGTATAGGAAATATCAGAATTGACAAAAAACTCCATAAAGTATACATTTTAAATTCACAAGAATTCATAAATGTCTTATCGCCCATTTGATCTGTTAAATGGCTCCAAAACGCCTGTAATAAAATTAGCGTGCCACTATTCACATTGATACAAAAAAAAATATATATTGTTATGATTATTATGACAATACCATGTAAAATATAAATCTAAATGATAGCTTACGTTTGTAAAGAGTAAATGGCACAGAGTAAATAGTCGGCCGTCTCTTTTAATATTTGATTTTCTTTAGACCAAATAATTTGTGATGAATTATTTGGATCTAGATAGGGCTTTTCAATATATTTATCTTCATTATGACCATCAGCACTAGTGCTTGTCAGTCCAATATGACCTTCTGAATATTTAATTTTGATCCATGATATATCATAAATCTATATTATTGTTAGCGAAAATGAGCGATAATTTGTTAGCGATCTTAGTGATGATGGTATTTGGCAACAATAATAATCCCTATAATAAATAATATTGTATGCATACGGCCATCATTGGAAATGCTATTAATAGCAAGGTTGTAATTATTGATTTTAATTCCATTGCTTTAATTTTACGCCATCTTAAATTGGAAAATTTATCTGTAGACCATACACGATGAACAAACCACATCCATATCCAAATTTCTGTGACTGCTTTTTCTACATTTTAAAGATCAAGAAAAAAAATAGATAAGAGATTTCATATTAGAGATTTACTCTACATTAAATAATCTTTCATTTTTTATTACGATACTTACCAACAAAGTAGAATTCGTCAAAATTTGAGATCATAGTTTTTTTGTTAATATTATCAAGATGATATTATATTATCCCTTCCTATTATTCCTTCTTTAAAAGTTATTCATAAAGATGCAAAAAAAATATATGATATAATGTGTGATGATGAATAATTAAGTGGGTAGGTGGATAGGCGGTCAGGCAGGTGGTAGTGGGTATGCAGGCGGGTGGTAAGTGGGTATGCAGGCGAGCAGGTATGAAGGGGAAAGATAGACAAATAAAAATTTACAAAGAAAAATTATAACTTATGACAAAAAAAAAGAATAAATCAGAATATTTACAAATGAAAGTAAAGAAAACTGCTAAAGAAAGAAAGAATATTTATTAAACTATTATTAACAAATAATGTCATCAAATTACTATATTATTTCGTGATTTTTAAAAATATCGTTAATGAGAAGTGAAAGAAGAAAAAGAGAGTAATAATATTTAATGTTCTTATTGTCGTGTATGGAAGAATAATTCAGAAAAAAAGAAGGTAAAAGTCGTGAAAAAAAAATTTTTATTAAAACCTGATCAAACAGAACATAAAAAAATAAATAAAAAAAAAACCATTTTACTATTTATATTTATACAATAAACAAACTCCTCTATTAACTCCGGATTATTAATGTGTATATGTATGTGTGTGTCAATGTTTACTGTTATATCAATTTATTTTTCATAGATTTACAAATTTGTTCATACAATCAAATTTAGTCGTGTATATGAATGGTTACATTGCCATAACTTGACGTCTCATATAGCCTTCAAAAAATCAATGATCAATGACAAAAAATATATTGCATCTCGTTGTTGTTGGTAACTATTAAACTGTAAAAAGAAAATATTATTAATAGACAAAAATTCCGTGCTACTAAAATTCACATATTGATAATATTAATTATGATGAGGATTGTCATTGTCATGCAAAATAAACGCCATTAATAATAATTTCAAAAATTCAAAATCGAAAAAATCTAAAATTTTTTCGGTTATAACCGATCAATTTTACTGTATTTATTTAAATTTGGCGAAAAAAAATTTTTCATGATTTTTATGTATATGGTAAAACCCTTTAATGATCATTTATCAGATACAAAACCCTTTGTCAAAAATATAAGGATTCTTGTTGATCATCGAAAATAATTGAATGGTGACATAAAAAATTTTATTATCCCAAGAATATTTGCCCATATCAAATAGTACAATATACTAAAGTTTTGCCACAATAGCAAGTTCTAACAACTTTTGTGATACAAGTAAAAAAATGCGTCTCATGTTTAAATCTAGTTACTTCTAAATTTTAGAAAAAAATAAAAACGTAGAAAGTTTTACGAAGCAGTTCAACCACTAATTGAATTGATTATATTATTAAAAAAAAATCGATATCTTGTCTAGGCTTCCTTTATTTTTTAAAACAGCATTAATTCTTTCCGGATTAATATTAAACCATTCCCATCTTATTTTTTGATTTTGCTCATTCTAAGTCAAGTGTTTCGATTGCTCTTTTGGATCTATCTGAGCTATTTCTTTATATGAAAATTGGCCATTTTTAAAGCCAATAATTTCTCCACGTTCAAATTCAGATAGTTGAGTAGTTTTGGGCATTTTAAATAAAATAAAACAATGAATTATCTAATTTAGAAAAGAATAACTCGTTTGAATATTTTGTATGACATTTTCGGTAATTAATTTACCCAATGCCCTGAAATTTTTTAAACATACATGAGACTTTACCACAAAGGTCATTAGAACCTGCTATCGTGGCCAAGGTGAAATTTTTTTAAAAATTTCCTTTTTTTACTTTTTAAGGTTTGTAAAACAACAAGTTGTTATTTATATGTGGCGAAACTTCAGTATATTATAATTATATTATTTGATAGGGATAATAAAAGTTTTATATTTTTCATGTCACTTTATTCATATACTACTGTGATAATAAGTGGTGTGACTATTTTGGGTATAGTAGAAAATTTTTATTATAAGATCAGGCAAAGAAAACAAAAAAATTTTAAAATATATAGAAAAACAAGCAATTGGTGATATAGAAAGTTTGTGTCCTTTCTATTTTAAGTAAATTTCTAAGAACCCTGCTTAATACTAATTTGACAAAATCAAGATTCAACTATGGGTTCATTAAGAATTAGTCAACAACTATAAAAATAATTTTTTCAATGGTTATTTATTATATATGAAGTTACATGTCTTATATGTATGCTAAAATGATTAAAAGGGTAAAATTTACTATAGTGCGGATCATCTACTACTCAAAAGTTAAAATTGTTGAAATATTATGTGATCCACACATTGGATTTTAAAAAACCACCACCATTCAATTCAGCTTTAAAAGGGTCTATTAATCTAAAAAAAAATTTGTCTCAAATTTTTTCTTTTCATATATTTTTTTAAATTTGAAAGTTATGCAACAATAATTTTCGTGTTACAATATTTTGAATCTCACGACCAAATTTGGTAATAACTTTATAAAAAAATATTCTATGAAAAAAAGTTGTTACACGAAATTTACTTAGTCTCAATTTCTTAAGTGTATATATAACAAAATTCGGAATTTTCAAAATGTTAATATTAAGGCTCAGCCAATTTTCAGTTTAAGAAAAAACCAGCCGATAAATTTTGAAGCTTGAGTCATGAAAAATAAAACTTAACGGTTAATTTTTTAAAATGAGATATTTTTTTTTGTTTTAGTGTATATTTTGAAGTTGACCAATTGTTATTATAATGATTATAGATGATCTGCGCCGTATTACTATATATATCCAGGGTTATCACGTGACTACCATCTATTGGTGGTTTTTTATATTTTTATAAACCACCATCGGTCTCGACGTTTCTTATTATTCTTAATACATTCGGCCAAGTCATCTTCTTTATATTCAAATATTATTTCAACCTTGTCTATACCTTCATTGTCATTACTAGAATCTAATATAATTAATTAATAATTGAAATTGTAAGTAATAAATTAGTGATTGGCAACTTTCAATTAATTTAATTTTACCTTGTGAACTATTATAGCTAGTTCTAGCAATATTATTTCTCTGTTTATTTTGGGGGGATTTTTTTGTTTTATTATTAGCATTACTTGTAGAAGAAATTATAGATTCACTATTTATATCTGCTAAACATTCAAACATCATTGTTTCTAAATTTTATGATTAGTTATTTATTGTTAACAATTTTTAACTTTTATAACCATTTAATGCAATGATTACCTTGATCTTCTTTAATATTAAACATTACTTCAGTCTCATCATTATCATCAGCCTCTTTGAACTTTTTCATGCCTTTTCCTTTATCATTATCATCATTACTAGAATCTAATATTAATTAATTAATTAAGAATAATTGAAATTATAAGCAATAAGTTAGTGATTAATAACTTTCAAATCAATAAGAATTTATTTTGTAGCTAGTTCTAGCAATATTATTTTTCTGTTTATTTTGGCATGATTTTTTTGTTTTATTATTAGCATTGCTTGTAGGAGGAATTATGGTTCACTATATCTGCCAACCATTCAAACATCATCATTTCTAAATTTTTGATTATTTATTAATTGTTAACTATTTATTATCTTTTATAACCATTTAATGCAATGATTACCTCGATCTTCTTCTTTAATATTAAACATTACTTCAGTCTCATCATTATCATCAACCTTTTTGAACTTTTTCATGCCTTTTCCTTTATCATTATTATCATTACTAGAATCTAATATTAATTAATTAATTAATTAAGAATAATTGAAATTATAATTAATGAATTAATGATTGGTAAGTTTCAAATCAATAAGAATTTAATTTACCTTGTGAACTTTTGTAGCTAGTTCTAGCAATATTATTTTTCTGTTTATTTCGGCATGATTTTTTTGTTTTATTATTAGCATTGCTTGTAGGAGGAATTATTGGTTCACTATTTATATCTGCCAACCATTCAAATATAAACATTTCTAAATTTTATGATTATTTATTTATTGTTAACTATTTATAACCATTTAATGCAATGATTACCTCGATCTTTTTCTTTAATATTAATTAATTAATTAAGAATAATTGAAATTATAATTAATGAATTAGTGATTGGTAAGTTTCAAATCAATAAGAATTTAATTTACCTTGTAAACTTTTATAACTAGTCCTAGCAATATTATTTTTCCATTTATTTCGGCGAGATTTTTTTATTTTATTATTAGCATTACTTGTAGGAGAAATTATGGGTTCATTATTTATATCTGCTAAACATCCAATAATTGAAATTGGAAGTAATAAATTAGTGATCGGTAACTTTCGATTAATTAATAAGAATTAATTTACCTTGTAAACTTTTATAACTAGTACTAGCAACATCATGTCTAATGTTTAGGCATAAATTTTGTATATTTTGGGAGGGTTTTTTGTTACATTACTTGTAGGAGGAATTATAGGTTCACTATTTATATCTGCTAAGCATTCAAACATCATTTCTAGTTAATTAATTAAGAATAATTGAGATTGTAAGTAACGAATTAGTGATTGGTAATTTTCAATTAATTAATAAAAATTTAGTCCACCTTGTGAATTTTTATAACTATTGTCTAGTTGTTTGTTTATTTTTATTTCGCTACTTGTTTTAGCTAAGATTAATTAATTATAAAAATTGCAAGTAATAAATTAAAATTAGTAATTTTCAATTAATTAATAAAACATTAATTCACACCTTCTAAATTTTTATAACTAGCAATAGCATCATCCAATATTTTACTTTTGTGATATGCTAATGAATGTGATCTCTGTATATTATTATTATCATCGTCATGATTTGAATTACTTGAAGTAGAAATTCTAAGTTCACTATTTATAGCTTCATCATTATAAACTTTTGTTAAACATTCCTCGGAAAAATCAAGTAATTTCTTTAATAGTTGGTCTATTATATGAATAATCGTCCCAACACTGGCACATCATTTCTACATATTCTCCTGGCATTCCTGACAATATTGGTGGCCGTAAACCTTCACATATATGTAACATTAAGAAATGATTATGAGCCCTATCATCAAATGGTGGATGGCCTGCAAATATCTCCCACATCAACACTCCAACGCTGTAAATATCCGACTCTTTTGTATGTTTTACTCCTCGGAAAATTTCAGGTGCTATGTATGGCACAATTCCATAAATTTTATTTGATAACTTTTCATCAATTGGTCCACATAATCCTAAATCTGTAATATAGCAACCACCCCCTGCTACTAATATATTACCACTGTGTAAATCACAGTGCATTAAATCTTCTTCATGTATATCATATAATGAGCAACACAAATAATTAAACATTATAATTCTGTCTCTTAATGTTAAATTAGAATGATTTTTTCGTAAATAATCCCTTAAACTTCCATCTGGAACATAATTTAAAACCATCGCATAATTTCCATTTTCTGGGAATTGTGTTATGCCATAATAATCAACAATCAAATTTGATTTAATTGTACAATAATCCAATATCTGAGATTATATATAATTGTATTCAATAATATAATATTTATCTTCATTTCGTTTAGAAGAAATTACTACTGACCTTATCAAAAAAACACTTTCCAATTCCATTCGATTCATTTAGTAATTTTAATACTACAATTTGAGATCCAACATAACTAAACTCTTCAGAATTTCCTCTTTTCAAATCAAAGATACGCCCTCTTGTCCATACTGCAGTATAAATACTACTAAACCCTCCTTTTGACAAATATTTTACATTTTTAAATTGATCATAAGGTATCCATTCCATTATACTACGTGGAAGAGATGAAAGCATTTGACATTTTTGTATAAATTCATCAACAATCTTATTTCCAGAAACCCAGATATTGAAACAACTTTTTAAACGTAGACCAATACAATGTTCACAAAACCTAATTGAATATTTTATAGACTTACACCGTTTACATTTTTTTGATTTGCCTATTTTATAAATTGCATTATTTAGTTGAAAGTCATAATTAAATCTTTTCTTACAATAACGTCTATGCTTTTCTGATAACTCATTGTTTCCAAGTACTAATGATAAAAATGTAGTCTTTTGAGCTTTTCTATAATTATCATTAATATCAATTGCTTCAGATTTATGGAACATTTGACTATGCTTCATGTGCAAATTTTTTTCTACTATCTTTTGCTATAACATTTTCAGCCATTTTCATTTTTAATAATATTTAACTTCTCGGCGGGAGAAGATTAAATCAAATTGATCTAACCATAATGGATAGATCGCACAACACCAGCATAGTGGAAGTTTGTTGTTACACGAAATGTCGTACAGAACTCATTGCTACTGAAACTTTACCAGTATATAGTTGTTACCTCTCTAAATTGGAGATCAAGTTCAGATCCAATTCAAATCCAGTTTATCACTTACTTTTTATTGCCAGAATGTTTGCCGTGTATTGTAAAGCTACGTTGCACAATATAAAAAATTAGTGTGACATTTCAAATTTCCACTATGCTGTTAATCATGTGATATGAACATTGAAAATTCATAATTACCGAAATTAGATTAAAACCCTTAATAAAATTAAATATCTTTCAAATCATCATATTAAAAATTTATAATTAAAGACAGGTGTCTATCATGATTTTAATAAAAGATTTGATGGAAATTAATTAACATGTGAATACGAAAAAAAAAACGTGAAAGGAACATTTTTAGTGGTATAGCACACTATCTAATAAATAATAAATATCTGAAATATTATCATCATTCATAACCTTTAATTAATTCATTGAATGGGATTACAAGATTTTTGCAAGTTTTATCGAAACACAACTTCACCAGTAATTGTTTGCTTTGTTTTACAAATATGGTATTTTTTACTTTGTATCTGAATTTCTGCGAACCCAATTCATCCCAGTTGCATAAATACAGTTACGGTAGATTTGATTGGGAAATATTATCTAATCATTATCAAACATAATCAATCACCATGCGAGCAAAAGTATTGATTATGCCATGCATGCATTAAATAATATCAATCTTTGCTATTATCTATTATTGAATAGCCTGCCTAAAAATATACGGTAATGAGAGAAAATAATACAAAGAATTTTTTCAATTATCATTATCGTTACATAATAATAATATATATATATAAATGTATGAAATTTCCCTTTGGATGATAATATTTGGTTAGGTTGTCTTCCACATTTAGAAATAAGAAGAAAGAAATTGATATGTAGTTCAACATACATGCATAATTTAAAGTTGACATATTTGATTGCTTTTTATTTATCACTTATTATGTAAATTAATTTTTCCTTGTTCTTAAATAAAAACGATAACGAAATTTTTTTTTAACATCCAGCTTTTGCCAATAACGGAAATGATAAAAATGCCAAAATTTGTCATAGATTTGTGTGTGTGTGTGTTTTAAATGAATGAATAAATAACGTAAAAAAATTTTTTTTGAAGACATATGAAAATCATAATCCTATCTATTGTTATCGAAATCCTATTATTCGAAAAAAAAAAGCGAAGTTGAAATACCAAATACTAATATAGATTATCCGAATCAATCTCATCAAAAAAAATAAATCGTAATTAAAAGATTAAAAAATTAAAATCAAGATTAAATATAGAGGTTTTTTAAAAATTTTTTTTTGAAGTTTGTTATGTTTACGTTTGATATTATTGCCGAAGTGCTGGGAAATTTAATAAACGACTTGTGTAAATCGCTTCCTTATGAATCCTTCGTTTTTGGAATGTATATTTTTCGAGTTTCAAAAATTTTATTTCTTCTGCTTGATCAAATTCCACTGAAATTTCAGTAGGAGTAGGATCGTTACAGATCTTTGTAAACCATGATCCAATTGTTTCATATAATTTCGAAGCTGTTGGTCGTTTCGTGGGATCATGATTCCAACATTGTTCCATGAGATCGTTATAACTTTTGGGCGCGTCTTTGCTTATCTTTGGTCTTTCTCCATCTATAATTTTTTGCGCTAGCACTTCGTTATGCGCCACATTATAAAAAGGTCTTGTCCCTGCTGCTAATGTCCACATCAAAAGTCCAAAACTGTAGATATCCGATTTGTAAGTATAACAACGACCTAATAAAACCTCAGGTGCTATATAAGGAAGCACTCCGTATATGTTATTCTCGTCAGAAGAAAACGTTTCTTCACCTTCTACTCTCCCCCCTGGAATATTTAATCCAACATCACTAATGCATGTATATATAAAATCATTTTCATTGTCAACCAATATATTTCCTCCGTGAAGATTTGCGTGGAATAATTTTTGACGGTGGATATGGTCTAGACCATTGGATATTGACCAGAGTATTTCAACTATATCGCGCCAACAAAGTACACCTTTCGATTTGTCAAGAAATTGATAAAGGTTCCCATTTTCATAATATTTCATTACCAAACAAAAACACGAAGTATTGTCTCGTGTAAGTCCGAAACAATCAATAATATAATTGCTTCGTACACAACTATGTAATTTATATAACTAAATTAATTGCATCAATAAATTTAATCAATTAGATAATAATTATTAATAAATTACATTATTAATTAATTGGAATAATTACACGATTGATGAATTCTTCAGATATATTTTGAGAATTGTTGAATCTTTTAATCGCGACCTTGATCGGTCCATTTCTTATATAACAGTCCATGGTTTTTTCCCATAATAAAATAGGCCCATCGATCCAATATGCCGAATAAATTGTACTATATAATCCTGTGTCTTCATACTCGATAAGATCCAATTCTGACCACTCTATCCACTCGAAAAATTCTACTTGAGCCATTGCTTTGGTTTGTGTATACTTTATAAATCTATCTATTTCGACATTGTTACTTGTCCATTGGCCGAATTGTCGTATAAAATATTGTTTTTCACAACTTATACAAAACTTGTACTTGATGTCACGACTACCGCACTCTGAACAAATTTTTTTTATTTTATTTGTAATAGAACTCTCTTTTTTTTCTTTAATTATTACATCTTCGGGGCTGTTGGCTTCACCCCGAAGAATAAGATGACCATCTGGCATTTATTTATAATCCGCTTATATTATTGAATAAATAAAAAAAATCTCGAGTTTTTTTATTTATCCGATTCGATAAATCGCGAAAGACTTACTCATTATATACTCGAGATGTTGGTGAAAAACTGGTATTTAGTATTAAGTAATCATCTACAACATGCTTTTCATACATGATAGCAAAAAAATTCAAATCGATATTCTACATTAATAAATTATAAATCAGTTTAAAATCATTATTTGATTTCGTCACAGTTTCAAAATTTTTAATGTTAATATATATTATGGGTCAAATTAATTATCTAACGTTGTTGAAACCCATAGGGTCAAATTATATATTAAACTTAGTTTTGGTCTGGGTCAAATTATATAACAAATAGGAATTTTTGTTACTGGCCTATCTATGAAGTTTGCAGGTCCTGTTTATTTTGAAGAGTGCGCATATAATAATCTATTCATTTTTTTTTTTTTTTTAAAGCAAAATAAACGTGAAAATGAATCTTAACTCACATTCAAGGTTTATGTTCAACATTTACGATTTCTGATGTTAGAAATTTTCAATTAATAAATCAAATATTTGAAAAATCGCAGTCAACACAGCAAAATTGCTCGCCACAACTTTTACCTTTTGATTTTGTTCCCATACTTCTCAAAAAAATACAGTTTAATAAAGCCAAGGAACAAAGACCGTCGTTTTGATATAAAATTTGAAAATTTCATATTGAAAGTTTTTTAACGCTTCAAAGGCTTCAATAGGTAGCAAATAAATTTAGTCGTATCTCACTTTTATTCTCCATTCTCTTGCATTTAGCTGACAATGTGAATGTGGCTTCATTTCACCTAGCGAAATAATTTAAATTTCTACAATTAAAAACGTATTAATTTCCTTTATTATCGACTACGGTTAAATGATAACAAAATACTTTAACCGGTTAAGGTTAACTTGTTTCATTTGATGGCTTTTTAATTATCAAGCTAACCTAATTAAATTAATTAATGGCTGGCTAGCTTATGTAATGTGAAATGACAATATAGGGATAACTTGCACATTGTGACTAAGCACAGAAGGTACGCTAAATTTTCATGATCGGAAAAATCTATTATAGTCAAATCTCGATAAGCCGAACTTTAAAAATGGATCGGGTTACCGAAATTCGGATTATGAAAAACGATTTTTTATTATTAATAATAGTTTAAATAAAAACGTATAAAATAATAAAATTTATTTATGAAAGATTTGGGGTGATTTGACAGTGTGGAGTAAACCGAATTTTATCATTATAAGACGAATTTTAAAGCCAGTATATGATCATCAAATGGGATTAGAAAGTCGCATTTTTATCGTGTTGTACCAAACGAACAAAAGAGAGTATTATTGACACCGTTAATCGTTTAACCCATCAATATTAGCGTTACAAATTTTATTGTTCATCTAACCAGAATACACATATATCAATCTTTACTTTTTCTTTTGGGTGGACTTGTAATTTAATTCGAATTTATTCTGTTTATTCGAATTCTTAATCCTACTTTATTCGTTATATTCGAATAGACATTCAATGTAATTCGGAATAAAACAAATAGCCTTTATTCGAGTAGAAACCCTATATACTATGATGACTATTGGCTAGTGGAAAAAAAAATTATTAAATTATTATTATTATTGTTTTTTGCGTTGCAATAACATCATTTGTTATAAAACAAATGCTATTTTAACTACAAAGAAAAAAATTACTACAACTATTATTAATTGACTAAGGAAAAAACATCAATTACTTCTGCTACTACTATTATTATCATTACTACAAGGACTACGAAGGAAAATAGAGCTGATAAAGAAAAAAATTTTTAATTGGATTACTGTATATTATTATTGGTTAATTTACCAGTTATAAAATTTCACTTGAACAAATTAACCAATTAATGTTCTAATTAAAAAAATATTTCTACGGGATTTATAATCTCGTGGAAAATATTTTTACCTTTATTTTTACGATTAATTGTCAACTATACATCCATCCAATCGTCGAATATTTTCAACAACCGACTAACCAACGAATCCCTTACACCCAATTAACCGGATAACCGGTGACCAACCAGCAAACTTTACTCAGTGTGACGGCTAGTTTCGAAATCAATTTCGATGATTACAACATTTCGATTAAAATTTTTAAAATTTAAATCGAATTGAAAATCGAATCCCGATTCAATTAATATTTTTTATTGGGTAATATTATATACAGAAAGGTTCTTTTTATGAAATATACAGAACCTATGTGACAAATAAGGATTAATTCTTAGAGTTGGTAAACATTGTGTAATTCCTGCCACCCCCAGCCCACAAATTTAATCATCACGTCTGTGATAAATGTCACATTGGTTTTACAAAAATTTTGAGCTACAATTTAGTTTCCTTTTTTATAGAATGAATTGCTATTTTTGGTAGGGTTCTGTATATTCCATAAAAAGAACCTTTCTGTATATAATATTTTCCTTTTTTATTATTATGTCAAGCAATTTTGATTCTTATTTGCCAAATTCTAAGAATGCCGGAAGATCTCCCGACATTGTTTGGACACATTTTAACAAAGGTGCAGAAAGATAACCTGACAAGTATGATTCCAATGGAGCAAAAGGAAGTCCGCAGTTGATACAAGAACATTTAGCGAATAGATGTCCATATGCACCTATTGAAATAAAACAATTTTATCTTGAAATAAATATCAAATTGATGATTTTTGTGTGAAATAAATTCTTTGACAATGAAAATATCGTAATTAATGAAAATACTTTGGAAAGAAGAATTGAAGCAATGAATTATGTGGCTGAAAAGTTTTTAGTAAGACTTGAGGATATGTATAATTTGTTATTTCGTGTAAATTTTGAATTTTGAATTAAAACTATAATTTTCAAATTAATCTTGAATTTCGATTAAAAACAATATTAATCGATCTTTATTAGAAAAATTGTACTATACTTTTGTTCCACTACATTATTATTATTTATGATGTTATAAATAATTTATTATTATTTTATAGATATACTGAACAATAAGAAAAGAAATCAACAATAATGTTTCAATTAAAAGACTTTTAGAAGAACTTTGCATGAATTAAAGATTTATTTTTCCTGATGCAATTGTATTATTATGTTTTCACTTATTCACAGATCATCAATTAAAATCTTCAAGCAAATACTAATACAAATACTATAATGTCACTTTTATTTCTGCCAGAAAACTTGCACTTGCTGTAAATTGCTGGTTTTTTAAAAAAATTATGTGAAAATATGAAAGCTCAATTGGAACATTTATTATTCGTGGTTTTAGTGCAGATGATAATCTAAGCCATGACAACAACAACAACTTCTTTGAAAAAGTAACCAATTGATAAATTCACCAGGTCAAATTCTGGTTCACGGTTTTGACAGAATCAAATTCAAACCCTGTGATGCGAAAGACCTGTTTCTATACTCGAACCTTTCTCTTTCAGATCCTACGAATATTTTGACACTTGAACTAAACTTTTTTCATTTTCAAGTGTATTTCAGTATGCTAAATCATATGAATAAATATGTTTTAAGCATGCAGTATATTTAAGTACTGTATGTTTTAGTGTACTCTTAAAATACTCTTGCTTTTTCCATATTTTAAATATTTCGAGTACATTTTAAGTACCTAACCTTTAAAAATAAAAAATATCAATCATTTTGTAATTTTGTAAGATGCTAAACAATGGAGAT
>CAUDNR010001258.1:46885-72514 GCA_958430865.1 Entrophospora sp. SA101 | reverse complement strand
TAAGCTTTATTTTGATATATTTTTCATTCGTTTTTATATGATAGTTTTTGAAGGATGAATGAATAAAAAATTCCAAAATTTTTTGTTACACAATGTAGATCATTAAATAATTTACAAATTTATTTTGGATATGATCCATCAAATAGTGGAGAAATGGATGCTAAACCAAAATTAATTAAGATTGGAAAGAAATGTATTCTAAAAGAGGCATTATCTCACCCCAAATACATTGTTAAGAATGGTATTCTTAGTTTCATCATACTACCAGATAAAGGAGGTTTTCATGATGAATTTATATCAAAATATAAAAGTTAGACTATATCAATATTATCTTTTATTTATTATCATTGTTACTATTATTATTAAAAAATTTTTAATCTTTTTCAACAATACGTTGAAGATGACTATCTATTTCATCAACTGATAATGTTCGAAATTTCTTATCATCTTTTGTAACCACGCCAACTTCAATTTCAGTTGATTTAAAATCTGCAGATAGTACTGTAGAAAGCGTAGTAATTGCTAACTATAATATATATTATATACATATATAAATTAGTAATTAATTAATTTGAATATATAATAATAACAATATTTATCTGTAATATATATGTGTGTGTGTGTGTGTGTAATGTAAACATACTTCTATAGTTTCTTCATAATTCAATTTAGGATCTTTTTTAAGTTTTTTCTCCAAATGATTTAAAGATTCTTGCTGTTTAGCTCCAGCTGCAGTAGCTTTGTATCCAACATAATAACCAGCTGGGTCGCATTTGAAAAGTTGTGGACCTTTCTCATCATCGTATCCAATCAAGATCATTGCTGAAATATATATATATTATTATAAAATGTATATTTCAAAGTTTTTTTTAAAAATAATATTTAATAAACAACAACATACAAACACCCAATGGTCTCATAGCAGCATGCTGTGTGTATACTTGGTTGATATTGGCTACACGTTTTGCGAGCATATCAGTTGGGATCTCATAACCGAACTTGTATCGAAATTCAGCACCTTCTTGTCTTGCACGAGTAACTTGAGAACGTGCGTCCGCTTCAATAATAAATTAAGTTTATTCGTTAAAATAAAGAAATTTATTATTATTATTATTATTATTATGTTGAATATTCTAAATTTACCGATCAACCCTGTCATAACACATCCAACATATGGTGTTAATTGAAAAACATGTGTAATAGTTGATGGATCTAATAACTTGTCCTAATTCATTAATTATCTAATTATTTTAAAATCAATATATTTATATTTATATTTATATCCAGGAAAAAAAGTAAATTGATAACTTACGGGAACTTTTTTTTGGGTTGCAATTACTACACTGTCATCTCCTCGAACACCTACAGATGTTATACCAGAATTTGATATTGCTTTGAAGGCATATTCTATTTTACATAAAAAAAAACAGTCGAAATCAATAATTGCCATCTATATAGTTAAATTTGGTTTTTCTTTTTTCCTTTTTTTTTACACTTTTCAGCATCCTATCCATCCTATCATACCAACTTGATAAAGTCTTCCTTCTGGTGAAAAAATTGTAATGTGACGATCGTAACCTGCTGATGAACCTAAGGATTTTCAATAATAAAAAGATCAAATTTGCTGGCGCTATTATAATCATCAACAATTCAAAAAGAGTTCCTTACCACGACTCATAATTTTATATATGTAATAAATATGGTAAAGGAATTCAATTTCATGTGACCAAATTTTTTTTTATTTTGATTGGACGATCCCATACAAATTATCAACCAGTGGCAAGTAATGTTGAGATGGCAAACGGATAAACATCATTTATTCCAACCAACTAGAAAGAAGTTGAAGGAGAACATTCCAACATCATGTATTACAATGCTGTTACTATCTTTGAAACTGTTCATCATTAAACTCATATTTACCAATTAACAAACAACATGCCATATTCTACTTGTTATTAGTGATGCGATCCACGGATATCCAAGACCGCCATTTAACAACCCAGTATGTTATAAAAATAAAAACAATCATGAATTTTATTATTATTTATTTATTATACATTTTATTTTGTTTTGTATCCATAACTTTAAACATAAAATTGTGAATATTTAACTCACACGTCATCAATCCACTTGTTATGCTTGGTTTACAATTAATTTCTTTTGCGTCAATCTTAAAGCTTTCAACTAAAATCGAAATCGAAATCGAAATCGAGATTCGAGCCTTTATTAAAATCACCCTTTTTGAGTTTGACAAATAAAGTTTCCGAGTCGCCAATTTTGTTTGAATTTTGCGACACTTTTAGTATTAGTAATGATGTTTGTTACCCTCTTCTTGCATTATCTTATTTATTATTAATATTTGTTGCATTGTATTTTGACATATGCGCTTAATTTGTATTGGTCAACAAAGTCGAGTAAGCAGTCCAATAGAGTATATAATAAACAAGTCGAGTCCATGTATTTTAACAAAAACTTTTCTTTCTTGAATAAAAGAAAAATAACAAGTTTTGGCTTGAAAATAATCAAGCCACACCCAAAACTACTTGCTGGTAATAAATACCCCATTCAGTTTGATCCTTTATTTTTATTGTCATTGATTGAATTTGCTCTCCCAAAAATTAGTCGTTGACAATAATAATTATAAATTTTTTTGTTCACAAAGGTCAAAGACCAATACAACCTATTGATTAAAAATCAATGTTTTATCAATTATTCTTGAGATTATATTGTTCGTGTACTATATTACTACAAGTAGGATTATAGGTGTGAACCAAGAGTATTTTTTACTGCAGTGATCTTGTAAAAATTATCACCAAATGTATAATTGATCTCTATCTAAAGGTCGTATTTTCATACAACATTTTTAATGATAATCAAACGAGAATTGAGATCAAAAAATATATATACCTTTACCTGTTTTTTTCAAATATTAATATCAAATTTTTCACTTCCGATCCTTTCATTTTCTCCATAAACATATCCTTTAAAAATTTTTATTCATAAAATAGAAACCATTAACATTATCAAAGAAAAAACCCAAGGAATTAATAAAAAAAGAACATTAAACCAGTTTTTAAAATCTGGGATATAGAGGTTTAAAGTCATGTTTCGCAACGCACTGGATGGTTATCTTAATTTATTATTTTTTTTTTTTGAAGATTGTATTTCGTCATTATGCTGAAGAATACTCAAAGATAAGTTTAGGATATTTGCATATGTATGATGAAGTTTTGACTGATATAAAAATAATTTTCTTTAAATATACAAGAGGGTTTTGTACACCTACATTTGGATCGTTTCAACTTTTCAACAATTTTATATTCCATAATAATATAAGCCTATAATGTTTTTTATATTATTATTGTCAAAAACATGGACTCCCAGTAACTTTACATAATATCTTCATAAATTTATAATAAGTTTACAATTTTTGAATTTGAGGATGGTATTATAAAAATTATTTCTAATTATTATTATTATAAAAAATTGTTTTCCTATTATTATAGTAAAATCACACCCACAAGATCCAGAGCCAGGACCAAAACCATCAGAACCAATACCACCACCGACAACAACAACAACACCGCCAGAACCAATGACAACGACAGTGACAAATTGTGTGGTGCCTAAAACACCCTGTTTGTTCTAGTTGTGAATTTGCTCACGTATGTTGCAATCCAAAGTCAAATCCAACATGTATATCATCTCAAACGACTTGTTATACTAACGTTGACGGTCCTAGCTCATGTTGTGATCCAGATCCACCGTGTTTGTGCGAGGATTGTCCATCACAACAGTGTATACTGGTATCGTGTACACAGCAAATGTGTATACCGGCCGGCGTCATGCATATCGCATGATTGTGTACACCAGTACCGTGTACTACTACTAACATTGAAGAGCATGTCACAGTCCGATTTATACCACTATTGTCAACACAGATTATACCACTGTTGAGAATCCAAGTTATACTACTGATACTGACATTGAATATACTATTAGTACTGATTATATTACTAGCACTACTACAGATTCTACTACTAGTACAGATTATATTACTTATATCAGCACTGAATATACTACTACAAATATTACTCCAGAGGAGAAAATGTTAATGTTAAATGAAAGCATATCAGCAAGAATTGTTAGCATGACAAAGATATCATACAGAGTTGAAAAATTATTTACTGGTGTTGTAGCATTAGCACCATTAGCAATATTATTATTAGCTGCATCAGTTGCAAGTGGATATATGTTTTATTAACAGAGAAAAAAACAAGTCAGGAGGTTCACAAATTCTATGCAGTATAGGACATAGCAGTACAGGAGATAGCAGTACAAATGCCAAGTCTCAAAAAAGAAGAAAAAGAGGAAATCAAAAAACTAAAAATAGAAAAGTATGGTTCCCATTAATTTCTGATTTTAAAAAAATGCTAAAAAAAGAATTAAAACAAGTCAAGGACTTTTACAGTTGGAAAATATAATGTTGGTAATATTCTTTATTCTGTTCCAGTTGATCTTAGTGAAATTGAAGCCATAGAAAAAATATTTGGTAAAACTATTGTCATTGAGGATAAAAATTGTATAGTTTATGGAGAAGGTTCTAATAAACCATCAGTCTTAATAAAAGAGCTGTTATGTAGACAATTCGCACTGTATATTAATATACTACTTTCTGGAAATAAACTTTCTATATAGGTAATCGAATGAAGATACATATGAGTACGTGGTATTCATTTCCTACTGTTTTATTATTGATATTGAATGATATGTTAGAAAAGGGCCTCAATTAGTTGAATTAATAAATAAAAACAATATCTATGTTAAACGACTATTAATTACCTTGATCCAATAAACATGTCCTTTTTATAGCTTAATAAATGGCAGAAGCGCCACGTTACACTAATTTTTGGGATATCGAATTTTGACCTGTGTTATATAGTATATTAGGGTAATAAAAAGATGAGCCATATAATTCAGTGTATTAGTCATTATTGACCTTAGTTAACAGCTATATATAATCTAACTATGGCTGAAATCTTGGTCGATTTGGGAAATTTCTAGTCACGTCTACGGCTAGTTGATTCGCAACACTAGTACTAGGACAGCTTTCATGACAAGACACCATGCTTGTATTGATTTATAAATGCCACCTTTTAATAATAATAATATTCTAACCCCAACAGTTAAAAAAATAATCCATGATTACATTTTACCTAATATACATCCTGAAGAAAGAATAAATAAGGTGACAATGTTTAATAAATCTTCTTCTTCAAAAAGGCTAGTCATCTTCATCTTTATTTGATCAGTAGATCAGTAGTAGTAAATAACAATGACTTTAACCTTTTTTGAGTGTTCGTAATTTTTTCTTTCCAGTTTTTAACTTACTGGTCATAAAACCAAAAAATTTTTTTTCAGCATCTTCAATATTAAAAAAAGGAAGGCATACTACTAAATAGAAACGATTAGATGTAAAATAGCACTAATAGATAAACTCTTCTTAAAATTCATTCATTCATTCAATAGTTTCAATCAACCATTCTTTAATTGGCTTGTTCATTCAATGTTCATTAATCATTGCGTCTTTTTCACTAGTCTTCATAAATTCAATAAATCCTTCTGATTTTGTTTAACTTCATTAACACCAACTTTCAAAAGTAAGAGATATATAAGCATGATAAATCATTTTCTTCGAAATATATTCAAAATTATTTTCCTTCATTGTTCTTTTCATGTTCCCCCAAAATGCGGAAACGATGCCTTCATATATAAATTTTTTCTTTCTTCTATATATATGATTTTTCTAATTCTTGAAGGTCTGGATTTTTGAATATATAACGTTTGAAAAGGTTATGAGATTTGCAATAGATTATATATATTAATATATATATATATATATATATATATATAATTTTTTTTTTGTAGGTTACTTAATTCATTGATACCTACTTGTATATAAAACTAAATTTATATATATTCATGGAGGAATAACATTTTTTAAAAAAAAATTTTTTAATATATATATTAAAATAAATTCCAAAATTTTATCACCTATTCCTAAACAAGTTATTGATATTCCAGTAAATGCTTGATAATTGTAAAAAGAAAACTTCATTTAATACACTAAAAATATTTTAATTCCCACTCTTCAGATGGTCCTTTTTTTTTCTTTCTTTTTTTTAATGCATACTCCTGAAACATATTAAAAAAGAAACTGTAGTAATACCCAATTATAATACTTGAAAAAAAGAAAAAATTAATATGAATATTAAAAATTTGCAAATCTGTCAGTCATCAATATCCGAAAATAATGAGAAAATTCTATTAATTTGAACTGACATGCATACATATATACACACACATTATATTGTTAGTAATTAATTATTCAACATTATATTTTTCTTTGATTTCATAAATTTATCAACTAACCAATTTAACGTGAATAGCTACGAGAACTCCTTCTACGACCTGGTGAACTTCTCCTATATCTTGAAAAACTGTTACTACGAGACCTTCTTCGACCTCTTGACCAACTACGGCTCCTAGATCTTGAAGGACTTCTTCTTCTACTAAATCTTCGAGGAGAATGAGATGGTGTACGACGATAAAAATTCCCACTACTACGGTAATAATGAGGCCTATCACCCATATATTCTCCAGGAGTAGGCGTGTGTGGTCTTTGTGTCAAAGAATAATCAACGCGCATATTTCTGCCATTTACTTCCTAGAATTAGATATAGTAATAAAAAGTTTTAAAATAAAAGAATTTATTAAAATATTATTAATACCTCATAACAAAATAATGAAAATGATGAAAATACCATTCCATTGGTTTTTTCTTTAGCGACAGTTGCTTCTTCGATTGAATCCATGTAAACAAATCCAAATCCACGAGATCTGTCGCTCTATACAATGTAAAAAATCAATATTAGTCAATTATTATTATTATATTTAAAGTAATAATGTAATTGAAATTATTTTTAAATAAACAATCATTAATATTACCCTGTGATCATAAACTATTGTAACTTGATTTACTTTTCCATATCGTTCAAAGATATTTTGTAAATCTCTTTCAACAGTTCTAAGACTCAAATTAAAAACTCCCAATACACAACTAGGGTCAGGTTCCTATTAAAAAAAAAAAAAGATTTTAAAAGTTGACCATCATTTAAAACATCACGAATTAATATGTATGTGCATGCATGTATAAATAGTAAAGCATACATCTCTGTGGCTGTGTCTCCTATTGCGACTTCGTTCACGACTTCTAACAGGACTTCGGGTTCTAAAATATAAATTAATCACTTAGCTATTAACTAAAAAAATAAAAATAAAAACAGAATAGATTATGAAATAGGGACCAACCTTCTACGTCTAGTTCTAGTTCTAGTTCTAGATCGACTTCTACTAGAAGAACTTTTTGAAGGAGAACGACGTCTTGAGGATCTGGTTCGTGGTGATCTACTACGAGAGCCACCTCGCTCATTATTTGTGAGTGGATAATTTTGTGTTGAACTCATTTTTTGATGTACAAGTACTGATAACTTTGTTTTAATGAGAAATACAAATATATATATTTTTTTTTTACTAGTGTCACGATTAAACTGATCAATACGTTTGTAATACCCTATATAGTCACGGTGATAAAACAAGACCCGGATTATAATTAAGGTAAAAAATTGAAGTTTGGGTGATCTTACTATTAAGAGTAAAGATCCATGTACCCACGTTGTGCTGTTGATGAATTAGTCATTATATTATTAGTATTAGCTAATAAGAGTAAAAGTAATTTCGATGATCATTTTAATTTATTGTGCAGTGTCCTCCTCGTCCATCACCAGTATTTTCTATAAAAGCTAAATTGAATTAAAATCTCTCGCCTTTTCTTTCTTTATAAAAAATGGCCATCTCAATTCTTTGACTATTTTCCTGTATCCGATTTTTGCTCAATGTTGTCCCGCGCCTGGCATTTTGCATATTTTAAGCTTCCTAAGGCTTTCAAATTTACAGCTACCGAGTATGAGTCTATTTCGATTTATGATCAATCATGTAAATCCCCTTCATCCGTTCTACAAACTATTTTCCGTCCTGATAGTTTTGTCACCGAAGGTGAATGTTTGCCAGATGTAAAGAGTCCAACTTCTGTATGGTTTTATGTCAAATAAGGATATTTTCATCCAGGAGAAACTGATTTACTTAAGAGTAATGTTATATAGATCGAATGTGTTATCATTCTCGAAGGTAATTATTTAGTACTATCACTTTAACACATTTTAATAATTTTCTAACCAATATTTCTTTTTTTATAAATCAAGTTGTCCACGAAAATAATTTTACGTTTTTTTTTATACATGTAGTATGTGTGTTATCTTTTTATTTTTAATTAAACAATTTTATTACTATTGTTCGATTATCTTTTTTTTATTATTTGGAAATTTGGATAAAATGTTCTTTAATATTAATTAAACAATTTGATTATTGTTGTTCGCAATTAATCTTTTTTATTATTGTTTCCCGCTTTCACCTTTTTGTATTTTTTTTGGATTTTTTTAAATTATATCACGTGAATCTTTGTAATGCGATTAATATTAGTATTGCTGTCCGTTCATTTTAACAATATTTAAATATAAAATTCGTTGAACCGAGGGTTTGACTTTATTAGTATACTATAACAGACGACAAATAAAATTTTTGAATTGATCGCCAATGCCTGTATGTAGCACAATTAGAAGATCAATATTTCTGGTAACAATGAAAAAAAATAATAATTGAAAAAAAACTATAATATAATAATACTCTTAACTATACCATTCGTTGTCAATTTCGGGTTAACAAATTTAGGCACATTTTATTATATAGTATAATGAATTTTGAGATTATTATTAAATAAATAAGGTGAAAATGTAATGTTACCAAGTGACTGGAGTCCAAAATCCTTCTCTGATAATGCGTTACTATTAATTCAGAAACGTGATCAACACCACAATTACCACTTTTGTAGCACAACTTGTTCTGTTATTCCGGTTTCTTAAAAACCCTTTTCTGAAAGAAAAAAGTGTCATTTTTGTCATTATTACCAAGAAGGCAATGATTACAACAATAACCAAAAGATTTATATCTAATATCGTTAGATTTATTTTGAAACACAAAAGCAGAACAGTATTTCCTGATCTGATCAATTTTGAGCCACTGGGAGTCTTTTGACTACAGCATGCATCAGTGACGTTCTAAACTTTGACAATAAAGCAATATGCATTTTTCAATTTATATAATAATTAATTTCAATTGGTTGTTATTATTTTATTCACTAAAAAACATTCATTATGATGACCTAACTAAAAAAAATATATTTCTAGAGTAATATTTATAAATAACAATCGAGCATTTTTTTATCGTTAAATTTGCATTCAATAAAAATCCATTAATTTTATTTTTATCATATGCATGATCTTACCTATATTTTTTCGCGATAATATGAATAATTCAACATCAATCATTTTAATAATCGTCTCTTTATTTGTGATATTATTCCGAGCCGTTGTTGATGCAGGTAATTTTTTTTGTATTTATATTATTTATAGTAAATTATTTTCTGTTAAAATAGATAATATAATTTTATCAATAATAGGAGGATTATGTTGCTATTCAACATCAGCTGAATTAAAACAAGCACCCAATTTATATTTGTTAAATATTACGGCATCTCATGTAAATTCAAAAAAATACAATAATAAATATATAGCTAAATTTGGACTTCCTCAAGGATATTTAGCACAAGGAGATCCATCATCTCCTATTTCATATGTTCATTGTTTAAGAAATTCCAACGCAGGGCCTGTTTATGAATGTGAATCAAGAGATAATGAATTTTTTTTTGTGCAACTCTTAGTACAATTTCCAAAAGTTTCACCACAAACATCACAACCAAACCTATTAGAATCAGAGACTGACATTCCAGACCCAATAAATCAAAATCAAACAATTACTCAAAATATTGAAAATGACAATGGTACCAATCAGGTGGAATTGCCTGTTGTAAACGTCTATATATTTGGTGATAAATGTGAACAAAGGACTGTTTGTGGAGATTTGGCTTCATCAAGTGAAAATCAGGATTCTGATAAAATTTCACTGGGTCCATTTGGTACTTGGCCAAAATATGCTATCATAATAGGTGGTTGTATTTTAGGTTTGGGATTAGTAGGTGCTCTTTACTTGGTCTATAGAAGAAACGTTGGTGAAGGCGGTGGCTTTTACAAAAAAAACGAGAAAAAAGATTCAGTATCTTCTCCTAATTTATTTTTAGATTCTGGTAATAATCATGATGATGATGATAATAGACCAAAAAATGCTTTTATAGATATAGATATAGATATAGATGATGATGATGATGATGATGATGATGATGATGATGATGATGATGATGATGATGATGATGATGATGATGATGATATCAATAGTAGTAATACCAAGAATTACAGTAATCGTAGTAGTGGTATTAATAGAAATGACAGATCAAACAGACTTTCAAAACATAATAAACTTAATCGAGAATCCAAAATCAAACAATTAGAGTCATATATAAATGAAGATGAAGTTGTCAGGAACACAAAAGCTGTGCTACCAAGATCAAGTTTAGAATTTGATAATAAAGACATCTACATTCATGAATTTGTACCAGCGTCTTCTTCTGTTGTCATCGAGGTTGATAAAGATTCATCGTTGTCATCCAGCAACAACAACAGCCATCACAATCACAATAATCGTCATAGTAGTCATAGTAATAGATTCTCTAAAAGACATTCTAACAAACTATCAACAGATGATAATCAGAACCTTAATCCTGAAGTTTCATTCTCAATACCGACCAGGTCACGAGATACAAGGGGGAATAGGAGTGGGAGTGATCACCACGATGGAAGAGGTTCATTGAGTGCTTCCAGTTCCAATTCACAATCTAAAAGAGAACCATTTTCAGAAAGTCGGACCACTGAACAATCAATATCAGGAAGACAACATCGTCATTCATCATCACCTAAAAATAATGATGATGATGATGATGATCCCGAACTACACCATAAATTTTCTACAAGGACTCCATCACGCCGTGACAAGAAATCTACTTCCAATTCGGATTTTGTTAGTAAAAATAATAATAGTAATAATAGTAATAATAAAGAAAGATCAAAATCACATCGGGAAAAAAATAAAGTTAAGATTGATGGCAGGAAAATAGATTCTGATTCAGAAGGGTCATCATCATCATTTGATGTACCATTAGGTGATAAAATACCATTAGCAATTTTGGATATAAGATCACTATCTAAAAAATCACTATCAAATCAATCTGCTAGATCACAATCAAAAAATGGTAAAAATGTGGCAGTGGAAGAAGAAGACAAACCATTAGGACAAACAATATCTTCTTCAAAGGAAAAAAATCTAGATGGTGAGGATAGTATTGTTGGTGATTTTCTTGGTTCAGTGCTTAGTGAAGCTTTAGCAGGTTATTCGGATTCGGGAAGGGTCAGTAGTAATGATATTAATATTGGTGGTGATGAAGAAGAGGACAAAGGAAAAACAACAAAAGAGCAAATTATAGAAAGTGATGATGAAATGCCTATTGGAAAATTAAGGAATAAAATATAATCTATAATCTATTTAATTTATTTAATTATTTTGTAATAAATTTATTTATCTTTAATTAAAAAACTTTAAATCAATCATGCTGTAATGTACAGCTCAAAATCAAATAATTACTGCTACTACTGTTGCTACGGAACCAATAAATGTTAAAGAGTAAATTGTAATAATAACGAACGAAGTAAGAGGACACAAACCTGTGAAAACCAAACTTTCGCCATGGAGATATTTACGATGAAAAGATATCAAGATAAATTTTTTTCTGCGAACGATTCCTTCAAAATGTTTGTTTGTTACATATTAAAAAGAAATTCTTTGGCGACCCCCATTTTTTATTGTGTGAACGAGCATAATGGAAGTTTGTTGTTACACGAAGTGTCATACAGAACTCATTGCTCCTGAAACTTTACCAGTATATAGTTGTTACCTCTCTAAATTGGAGATCAAGTTCAGATCCAATTCAAATCCAGTTTATCACTTACTTTTTATTGCCAGAATGTTTGCCGTGTATTGTAAAGCTACGTTGCACAATATAAAAAATTAGTGTGACATTTCAAATTTCCACTATGCTGTTAATCATGTGATATGAACATTGAAAATTCATAATTACCGAAATTAGATTAAAACCCTTAATAAAATTAAATATCTTTCAAATCATCATATTAAAAATTTATAATTAAAGACAGGTGTCTATCATGATTTTAATAAAAGATTTGATGGAAATTAATTAACATGTGAATACGAAAAAAAAAACGTGAAAGGAACATTTTTAGTGGTATAGCACACTATCTAATAAATAATAAATATCTGAAATATTATCATCATTCATAACCTTTAATTAATTCATTGAATGGGATTACAAGATTTTTGCAAGTTTTATCGAAACACAACTTCACCAGTAATTGTTTGCTTTGTTTTACAAATATGGTATTTTTTACTTTGTATCTGAATTTCTGCGAACCCAATTCATCCCAGTTGCATAAATACAGTTACGGTAGATTTGATTGGGAAATATTATCTAATCATTATCAAACATAATCAATCACCATGCGAGCAAAAGTATTGATTATGCCATGCATGCATTAAATAATATCAATCTTTGCTATTATCTATTATTGAATAGCCTGCCTAAAATATACGGTAATGAGAGAAAATAATACAAAGAATTTTTTCAATTATCATTATCGTTACATAATAATAATATATATATATAAATGTATGAAATTTCCCTTTGGATGATAATATTTGGTTAGGTTGTCTTCCACATTTAGAAATAAGAAGAAAGAAATTGATATGTAGTTCAACATACATGCATAATTTAAAGTTGACATATTTGATTGCTTTTTATTTATCACTTATTATGTAAATTAATTTTTCCTTGTTCTTAAATAAAAACGATAACGAAATTTTTTTTTAACATCCAGCTTTTGCCAATAACGGAAATGATAAAAATGCCAAAATTTGTCATAGATTTGTGTGTGTGTGTGTTTTAAATGAATGAATAAATAACGTAAAAAAATTTTTTTTGAAGACATATGAAAATCATAATCCTATCTATTGTTATCGAAATCCTATTATTCGAAAAAAAAAAGCGAAGTTGAAATACCAAATACTAATATAGATTATCCGAATCAATCTCATCAAAAAAAATAAATCGTAATTAAAAGATTAAAAAATTAAAATCAAGATTAAATATAGAGGTTTTTTAAAAATTTTTTTTTGAAGTTTGTTATGTTTACGTTTGATATTATTGCCGAAGTGCTGGGAAATTTAATAAACGACTTGTGTAAATCGCTTCCTTATGAATCCTTCGTTTTTGGAATGTATATTTTTCGAGTTTCAAAAATTTTATTTCTTCTGCTTGATCAAATTCCACTGAAATTTCAGTAGGAGTAGGATCGTTACAGATCTTTGTAAACCATGATCCGATTGTTTCATATAATTTCGAAGCTGTTGGTCGTTTCGTGGGATCATGATTCCAACATTGTTCCATGAGATCGTTATAACTTTTGGGCGCGTCTTTGCTTATCTTTGGTCTTTCTCCATCTATAATTTTTTGCGCTAGCACTTCGTTATGCGCCACATTATAAAAAGGTCTTGTCCCTGCTGCTAATGTCCACATCAAAAGTCCAAAACTGTAGATATCCGATTTGTAAGTATAACAACGACCTAATAAAACCTCAGGTGCTATATAAGGAAGCACTCCGTATATGTTATTCTCGTCAGAAGAAAACGTTTCTTCACCTTCTACTCTCCCCCCTGGAATATTTAATCCAACATCACTAATGCATGTATATATAAAATCATTTTCATTGTCAACCAATATATTTCCTCCGTGAAGATTTGCGTGGAATAATTTTTGACGGTGGATATGGTCTAGACCATTGGATATTGACCAGAGTATTTCAACTATATCGCGCCAACAAAGTACACCTTTCGATTTGTCAAGAAATTGATAAAGGTTCCCATTTTCATAATATTTCATTACCAAACAAAAACACGAAGTATTGTCTCGTGTAAGTCCGAAACAATCAATAATATAATTGCTTCGTACACAACTATGTAATTTATATAACTAAATTAATTGCATCAATAAATTTAATCAATTAGATAATAATTATTAATAAATTACATTATTAATTAATTGGAATAATTACACGATTGATGAATTCTTCAGATATATTTTGAGAATTGTTGAATCTTTTAATCGCGACCTTGATCGGTCCATTTCTTATATAACAGTCCATGGTTTTTTCCCATAATAAAATAGGCCCATCGATCCAATATGCCGAATAAATTGTACTATATAATCCTGTGTCTTCATACTCGATAAGATCCAATTCTGACCACTCTATCCACTCGAAAAATTCTACTTGAGCCATTGCTTTGGTTTGTGTATACTTTATAAATCTATCTATTTCGACATTGTTACTTGTCCATTGGCCGAATTGTCGTATAAAATATTGTTTTTCACAACTTATACAAAACTTGTACTTGATGTCACGACTACCGCACTCTGAACAAATTTTTTTTATTTTATTTGTAATAGAACTCTCTTTTTTTTCTTTAATTATTACATCTTCGGGGCTGTTGGCTTCACCCCGAAGAATAAGATGACCATCTGGCATTTATTTATAATCCGCTTATATTATTGAATAAATAAAAAAAATCTCGAGTTTTTTTATTTATCCGATTCGATAAATCGCGAAAGACTTACTCATTATATACTCGAGATGTTGGTGAAAAACTGGTATTTAGTATTAAGTAATCATCTACAACATGCTTTTCATACATGATAGCAAAAAAATTCAAATCGATATTCTACATTAATAAATTATAAATCAGTTTAAAATCATTATTTGATTTCGTCACAGTTTCAAAATTTTTAATGTTAATATATATTATGGGTCAAATTAATTATCTAACGTTGTTGAAACCCATAGGGTCAAATTATATATTAAACTTAGTTTTGGTCTGGGTCAAATTATATAACAAATAGGAATTTTTGTTACTGGCCTATCTATGAAGTTTGCAGGTCCTGTTTATTTTGAAGAGTGCGCATATAATAATCTATTCATTTTTTTTTTTTTTTTAAAGCAAAATAAACGTGAAAATGAATCTTAACTCACATTCAAGGTTTATGTTCAACATTTACGATTTCTGATGTTAGAAATTTTCAATTAATAAATCAAATATTTGAAAAATCGCAGTCAACACAGCAAAATTGCTCGCCACAACTTTTACCTTTTGATTTTGTTCCCATACTTCTCAAAAAAATACAGTTTAATAAAGCCAAGGAACAAAGACCGTCGTTTTGATATAAAATTTGAAAATTTCATATTGAAAGTTTTTTAACGCTTCAAAGGCTTCAATAGGTAGCAAATAAATTTAGTCGTATCTCACTTTTATTCTCCATTCTCTTGCATTTAGCTGACAATGTGAATGTGGCTTCATTTCACCTAGCGAAATAATTTAAATTTCTACAATTAAAAACGTATTAATTTCCTTTATTATCGACTACGGTTAAATGATAACAAAATACTTTAACCGGTTAAGGTTAACTTGTTTCATTTGATGGCTTTTTAATTATCAAGCTAACCTAATTAAATTAATTAATGGCTGGCTAGCTTATGTAATGTGAAATGACAATATAGGGATAACTTGCACATTGTGACTAAGCACAGAAGGTACGCTAAATTTTCATGATCGGAAAAATCTATTATAGTCAAATCTCGATAAGCCGAACTTTAAAAATGGATCGGGTTACCGAAATTCGGATTATGAAAAACGATTTTTTATTATTAATAATAGTTTAAATAAAAACGTATAAAATAATAAAATTTATTTATGAAAGATTTGGGTGATTTGACAGTGTGGAGTAAACCGAATTTTATCATTATAAGACGAATTTTAAAGCCAGTATATGATCATCAAATGGGATTAGAAAGTCGCATTTTTATCGTGTTGTACCAAACGAACAAAAGAGAGTATTATTGACACCGTTAATCGTTTAACCCATCAATATTAGCGTTACAAATTTTATTGTTCATCTAACCAGAATACACATATATCAATCTTTACTTTTTCTTTTGGGTGGACTTGTAATTTAATTCGAATTTATTCTGTTTATTCGAATTCTTAATCCTACTTTATTCGTTATATTCGAATAGACATTCAATGTAATTCGGAATAAAACAAATAGCCTTTATTCGAGTAGAAACCCTATATACTATGATGACTATTGGCTAGTGGAAAAAAAAATTATTAAATTATTATTATTATTGTTTTTTGCGTTGCAATAACATCATTTGTTATAAAACAAATGCTATTTTAACTACAAAGAAAAAAATTACTACAACTATTATTAATTGACTAAGGAAAAAACATCAATTACTTCTGCTACTACTATTATTATCATTACTACAAGGACTACGAAGGAAAATAGAGCTGATAAAGAAAAAAATTTTTAATTGGATTACTGTATATTATTATTGGTTAATTTACCAGTTATAAAATTTCACTTGAACAAATTAACCAATTAATGTTCTAATTAAAAAAATATTTCTACGGGATTTATAATCTCGTGGAAAATATTTTTACCTTTATTTTTACGATTAATTGTCAACTATACATCCATCCAATCGTCGAATATTTTCAACAACCGACTAACCAACGAATCCCTTACACCCAATTAACCGGATAACCGGTGACCAACCAGCAAACTTTACTCAGTGTGACGGCTAGTTTCGAAATCAATTTCGATGATTACAACATTTCGATTAAAATTTTTAAAATTTAAATCGAATTGAAAATCGAATCCCGATTCAATTAATATTTTTTATTGGGTAATATTATATACAGAAAGGTTCTTTTTATGAAATATACAGAACCTATGTGACAAATAAGGATTAATTCTTAGAGTTGGTAAACACTGTGTAATTCCTGCCACCCCCAGCCCACAAATTTAATCATCACGTCTGTGATAAATGTCACATTGGTTTTACAAAAATTTTGAGCTACAATTTAGTTTCCTTTTTTATAGAATGAATTGCTATTTTTGGTAGGGTTCTGTATATTCCATAAAAAGAACCTTTCTGTATATAATATTTTCCTTTTTTATTATTATGTCAAGCAATTTTGATTCTTATTTGCCAAATTCTAAGAATGCCGGAAGATCTCCCGACATTGTTTGGACACATTTTAACAAAGGTGCAGAAAGATAACCTGACAAGTATGATTCCAATGGAGCAAAAGGAAGTCCGCAGTTGATACAAGAACATTTAGCGAATAGATGTCCATATGCACCTATTGAAATAAAACAATTTTATCTTGAAATAAATATCAAATTGATGATTTTTGTGTGAAATAAATTCTTTGACAATGAAAATATCGTAATTAATGAAAATACTTTGGAAAGAAGAATTGAAGCAATGAATTATGTGGCTGAAAAGTTTTTAGTAAGACTTGAGGATATGTATAATTTGTTATTTCGTGTAAATTTTGAATTTTGAATTAAAACTATAATTTTCAAATTAATCTTGAATTTCGATTAAAAACAATATTAATCGATCTTTATTAGAAAAATTGTACTATACTTTTGTTCCACTACATTATTATTATTTATGATGTTATAAATAATTTATTATTATTTTATAGATATACTGAACAATAAGAAAAGAAATCAACAATAATGTTTCAATTAAAAGACTTTTAGAAGAACTTTGCATGAATTAAAGATTTATTTTTCCTGATGCAATTGTATTATTATGTTTTCACTTATTCACAGATCATCAATTAAAATCTTCAAGCAAATACTAATACAAATACTATAATGTCACTTTTATTTCTGCCAGAAAACTTGCACTTGCTGTAAATTGCTGGTTTTTTAAAAAAATTATGTGAAAATATGAAAGCTCAATTGGAACATTTATTATTCGTGGTTTTAGTGCAGATGATAATCTAAGCCATGACAACAACAACAACTTCTTTGAAAAAGTAACCAATTGATAAATTCACCAGGTCAAATTCTGGTTCACGGTTTTGACAGAATCAAATTCAAACCCTGTGATGCGAAAGACCTGTTTCTATACTCGAACCTTTCTCTTTCAGATCCTACGAATATTTTGACACTTGAACTAAACTTTTTTCATTTTCAAGTGTATTTCAGTATGCTAAATCATATGAATAAATATGTTTTAAGCATGCAGTATATTTAAGTACTGTATGTTTTAGTGTACTCTTAAAATACTCTTGCTTTTTCCATATTTTAAATATTTCGAGTACATTTTAAGTACCTAACCTTTAAAAATAAAAAATATCAATCATTTTGTAATTTTGTAAGATGCTAAACAATGGAGATCTACATAAATTTGGCAAAAGTATACATATTGTTGCGCGTGAAATTGAAATTCACATTGATGTGTGAAAAAAATTTTATAATAAAAATTGGTATGTGGATTTTAAATACCCCAAAATTCATGTCAATTTTAAATTGACATGAATTTCAAACTCACATACAATTTGAAAGCGTGAATCGGAAAATTCACATGCCAACCATATTGTTTTGCTGTGTGCAAAATTGCAAAGGATTACAACAATTGTCGCAAAAGAAATTTAAAATAACACATATCTTCAAGAAAAAGTTTAAAGCAAGTCTTTAATAAAACTGAAAATAATCTAATCTGACTCTCAAAAGTCAAATTTTGCTTATATGTAAGGTTTAGGCAATTGCAAATAAAAATTCATTTAGGTATGTTTTTTATAGCAGAATCATTTATTATTATTTTTCCTTTACATTTTATTCCTATGTAAATAATAATGGTTTTATTCAAAAAGTTTATTAACAATTTTAAGGATTAATAAATAAAATATTTTTCTAATCTAAAAACTTAGCAGTCTTGTTATCTCAATTTTACAATTACAAAAATCCGATCACAATATGTAATTATTATCAGTCGCAAATCTATATGGGGTCAAGTGTCACTCATATATGGTTGGCTCGGTCTAAAGACCTCCTATTGCTGCGCCACACGCTCAAATTTCAATTTCATGATTCGTTCAAAAATGCAATAAAAACTTTTCAAAAAGGCATCACGTGATTTTGGTTAAAAAATTATTTTCCTTCCTGCCAAATTTAGACATGATTGTCGAGTATTAGTCTAAATTTAGTAACGATGAACTAAAACTAGTCTAAATTTAGCAATGATCCTAGCGCTCAAATTCTTCATGAGCATAGTAAAGTACATGTTTTAAAAAAGAATAGAACTCTACAACAAATAATTTTTTTGATAAAATCTCTTTATTACATTAAAATTAAAGACCTATTCCATCAACTAATAGAGCTATTTTTTTAAAAGGTAGGGCAGAAAATGACTTCTATACTTTTAAAATTTGCACAAAATTTAGGAGGTCTTTAGACCAAGCCAACTATATAAAATTAATGATAATTTTATATGTAAAATCGAAGAAAAAAATCACAAACCTACCCGAGTTAACCAAGATTGTTCCTTTTATTATAAGATTGTGGTATTTGCTATATTTGTTTGTCATAATTGTTTTTGGAAGAAAAGTGCGAACCTCATTATAACCATTCATAAAGTAAGTTGTCTCTGTCAAATAAAAACTTTATTGGATGAATTTTGATCTGCGCTGCAGATCAAATCCATTTTTGTATATATAAATTTGACCATGTATTTGTAAGATTATAAATTAATTAGACCAAAAAATGCTTCTATTTAAATTTTTGGGTGGGGTGTTTGATTATGAAATTCTGATTGTTAATTTGATAATAAATTGCAAAAAATAAAAATAAAAAATAAATTCATAGAAAACCATTTTTTATAGGTTAATCAATTTTACAATGGATATACCTAAGAAGCAAAAAATTGAGGCCATTTCATCTCAGGAAGCAATTCCTACTAAAAAGCTCTCATGAAATCAACACTCTAATAAAAAACATAAGAAACAAGAAGCATCTCAAGAACCAGAAGAAGACTTACCATTACCTACCACCCCCATTGACATCATTTTTGATCCATTAAAGGTATAATTGTTCTTTATCCAGAGTAACATATGTTTGTGAAGCAAAACAACAATAAAAATGTTTGACTACTAGATATGGCACAATATATTAACACACTCTGTTATATTTTTATTATAATATATTTCTCAAAATTTGACTATCAAACTATTTTTAGCATCAAACCCAATCTGAAAATCGAGGACTGTGCACAGATGATAAGATTTATTATATTGAAAAGGAATGGACAAGCATTCCCCTCTGTATCTCAGATTATGTATCATCAAAAGAAAGCAAGACTCAACAAGATGTATCCACTCAAGATTTATTCATTGAGACCTTATTCTGAGAGGCAAAACTAGGCAATAGTGATCTTGATTCATATGCAATTCCTCAAGTTTTTCTCAAATTGATCAACAGAGAAATAACCAACAAAGAAGTTGAAATTAATGAGGAATCATATCTTAACAAAAAATTGTGGATTGCTTTTGGAAAATGGATAGGCTTTAAGGAACCAATTGGACCAAGGGAAGTGTGACGCCTTCTCAAAAATAAGTGGAAAAGACTCCAACATGCCTTGGACTTGAAAAATAATGAAAATAATTTTGATAAAAAGACCATCACAAAGAAGGCCAATCTGATTATCAAAGCACAAAAGGATTTCAGTTCACTGGATGGGTTGAAGAAACTTCATTATGTTGTGAAACCTGAGTGCATTACAGATCTGGATGGAAAAACCTTAATACATCTCGAGTAACTTAATAACCCACTTGCCATTATAGAAGCTACAAATGCCATCAACAATTACTGTTTCCATACTTTGAATAATCCATCTCATCAAAGTAAAGGATTTTTTAATGAGCTTATTGAACGTTTTGGGGCTTATACACTATACAATCTCCTTCTTTACACTGTAAAATAGTAAATTATAAATCACGGGAAACTGATATATAAATCAGAGATGATTTACAAAGTTACACGCAAATAAAATTGGAAAAACTGATCAAGTGATCAAAACAGTTAAATTTATTCAAACACCAATAAAATAATTGACTCACGGAAATATTGGAAATATAAATATTCCAACATTCTAAAATATAACGAATTACAAAGTCTCAGAATAATATTTAAACGAAAGAATTATTTTACATGACTCATGTTGACTAGAAATTACTTGAAAATAATTCTACATGGAAGGTTTAAATAATACATTAATTAATATAATTTAGGATTTTAAAGAAATCGGAGAACTAGATGATAGAACCTCTAAAATGTATAAATACGTTGTAAATTTCTCTTTCATGTAATCATTAGTTTTATAAGTTTTTTTAGTAAACTCAAATATTATAATAAATAAACCTTGACCTTGTCGTTGTGGTCTTCAAACATTATATTTTCGTAATGATAATAAATCTATCCCTAACGACAAATTTATACTAATCCCGTGCATAATTATTTTCTCTTATTTTATATTTGTCTCTATTAATTTTATTATTTTCTATTTCTTTTCTTTTCTTTTAGTGCTTTTAGTGAGGTCAGTTAAGAGACTGAACCATAAATATAATAATCAATGTAGAAAGTATCACGACGGATACTTCAGATATTATAAATATCATTGAGACGTGCCGGCTCAGACAGATAACAAAGAACTGCTGAGAAAACGTTACTGGAAGGGAAGTAAGGAAACTTGCCCTGTAAATAATTAAATAGCTTGAGAGCTATAGTAAGAGAAAGTAATCAAAGAATTACATAATTGGATACTGCCATCAAACGAAATAAATATTAATTTAACCAATCCAAGAGATTTGTGTGAGACGTGGATTTTGATCTCACAGCAATTTGACCATTCTGTTGCTGCAATTGGGTTATTGTAGAATTCTTAAGAATAATTAATAAATGTATAAAACTATACAGTACTATATTAATATAGTATTAGAAATTCTGTGTCAATATTGTATCACATGATTTTTGCATTCCATTCAATGAAACAAGACTTCTTCAGTCTTTGCATTATCCTACAGTAGGTTGAACTAGTTCTTATTCTAAAACAATCTTCATTCAATAAAATTGACATTGGCTCATGGCTAAATTTTTCTTTGTCCCCACTGAAAAATTTTTAGCATGGCTTTTTTTTAAAAAGCTGCTATAATAATTGACTCCAATTAAATTATCCTCTTTAAAGTTAATAATAACTCCTTGGCAATGGAAAGAAAATCATTAAAAAAAGGTTGTTCACTATAGTGTTGCTCTTCTTTTTTTGTTCTAATTAATCCTATTTTCAAACTGATTCTCCACCAGAGTTAAAAATATTACCATATTAGAGTCCAGATTTTGATTTTAATTAATGTGATTTTCACATAAAAACGTTATTCAGGTAAAAATAACCAATAAAATGATGAAAAGAGATAAAAATTTATTTAAATTTTTTGCAATATTAATGAATTGATTATATTTTTATTTTATCATTGAATTTTTATGAATTAATTATTACAACAAATTGTTAAGCATTAACCTTTTATACACCCAATTACCATTATCATCTGTACAGCTTGGATTTGGTGTGTACTTGTCTTCTTTTATTTTAAAGATACCATAATCAAATACATCAAACCGAGTAATACCACTTTGTTGTACAGCTGCTATAGATGCTGGTCGCAATTCTTGGTGATGGTTGCAACCATATTTGCGACATATAAAAATGGTTTGTGACACCTGGTTGCAACCACCTTTGCGACCACTTTGGTTTCCTTTTTTGGATTGCGACATGGAACACTATTTCTAGTGTTTGAGTATCATTTTATTTTGAAAATGTAAGGAGCAATTTTTTCACCTTGTTCCTTTTTCAAAATATTTCTAATGGTGCTATAATTCTTTGGTTCCATAGTAGACCCAATGTAAATGAGTTTCATATTAACTATTTTTGTCTAGACAAATATCACGATCACATTGCATTGGTAATACAATATGATGTTAAACATTATTGATCCCTGAAATTCTTGGTAATACCAATGTTCACTTTGTCTGGTTTTGTTGCAGCATGCCCCATATAGGACATACTGCACGTAACACAGTGAACGTTATATTACCTAAAGATTTCAGGGTTTAAATTTGATGTAATTGTGATAGCATAGTTATATCCTAATAAGTAAATTTATTTTATTGCCCTGTGTTATCGACGACATTATATAAATAATAAAACTCCAAATTGTCTAAATTATATATAAACTAAATTTTTATTTTGTTGCCATAGTCATCTATTGATGACGTCTGAAATTAACTTATTATTAGAAGTTCATAAAAATGTCAAATCGATTTATTTGTATTTTTAAATTAAAACAATTAGTATTAAAAAGTTTTCATTTGAATAAAATAAAATTTTCATCTGAAAGCAAAATTTTTTTCAATGGTGTCGATATTGATTTCATGTGAAAAATGCGGAATATTTAGTAACATATAATTATCTGTTTTATCTTTTTTTTTTGTTAATATTTGTATTCATTTATCCTCATGTCATTTAAATCATATTGTGAAAATTGAGTATTGGCAAGGTAAAATTTGTTGTTTGGAATGACCTTTCTGAAATTTACAACAGACATAATTAATGAAATGAGACTAAATTTAGGTAAATTGTAACAAATATCTATGAGAACCAGAATTGGTTTTGAGCATAAATTTATCAACACTTTATTTGGAGTAAAATGACCGATTACCTTTGGAAGGAAGAATTGAACAGATTCTTTAAAAAATTTGAACTACTGGTGAAATAACTAACATCTATAAACTAGATTTAAACCGATCAGCTAATAGTCAAATAAAAAAATAATAATTATAATTCACAAAGCAAACAAAGAAACAAACCAATACTTCCTGAAAAGAAAATCAAAACCATAATGTATTTTTCTACAAATTAGATGTCCCAAATTTTCGTGATAACATAACAAACATAATTATTTCATTTGGGCATACCAGATAAAGTATTATCAATAATTTCAGTTGACACCACCGTTGTTATTGTACTCAATATGATGGTTTTAAAAGTAACGGATAATAATAGTACTAAAATAAATTTTATTATTGACATTATCTAACAAATTATAAATCCCAGTAAAGGAAAAATATTATTTTATATGTTGGTTAAAGAAATTGCATTTCTTATGTATAATTAATATAATTTCGATTTGAAGATTTTATTATTATTGATGATGAACGGATAAAATTTTAATATAATAATAAATAATTATAAGAAAGTATCTAAAAATTAATATCGAATCCGGAAGAAAAGAAAAATTGAAATATAAGAGAATGTGCACTAATTGACTAGGTGTCATTTATTAAAATAGTGGTGGTTATTTTTTCACTCTAGTAAATAAATTTTTTTTACTGATAATATACCTTGTATTTCATAAAAACTTATTTTTCTTCGAAAAAAAAAATTTTGTTTTTATTTTTACTATATACTCTTTACATTGTTGAAAGAAGATTTATTTCTTAGTATCAAAAACCAATCCATGTTGACTTTTTAACTTAATAGTAGAAAAAAAAATTAACAGTAATGAAAGAAGGACAAGTCAAAAAAATTGAAAAGTTTTTTTATTAATAGTATCAGCTTTTGGTGACTATTAATTCTATCTTGTTAAATTTGTGAACCCACGGTCAATTAAAAAATTCCTCCTCTTTCAAGTAATTTATTTTATTATTTATTTATTTTTATTATGAAAAAAAAATTTTTTTCAAATTTTTTCTTAAGAAAAAAGTCCAGCCAAGAATCAAGTTCATGAAATCCTGTTTTTCAAGTTAATGAAATTCCTGACAATGTGATGATGCCTTTTGTTTCTTATATTTATTATTATTAATTAATTAAAATATACCTATATTTTAGAGGCATCATCAATTGCAAAAGTTATAAAAAATGCTAGTGTTGGAAATTATTGGTTCCGGTAGGAAAAGTTTAGAACATCACTAGAACATTGGAAACACTGGAACTGCGGAATCATAAAGAAATAACATATGAACGTTATTTACAGACAGCAAATGTAATACTAAAAGGTAGAGCAGATTTATCTGTTGGTCTTGGTTGGTACACCCTATATCTGGATTGAGATCAAAAAAGATATACACCAAGATGAAGCCCAAGTAAGGTTGCCTGTCAAAATCTGTTTAGCCTGATGCAGAAAGGTAAAACCTCCTACATAGTGCCAAAATGCCGAAACTGCCGAAATGCCGAAAATGCCAAAACTGACGAAAATGTCAAAAATGCCGAAAATGTCAAAAATGTCAAAAATGTCAAAAATCCAAAACTGCTGAAATGCCAAAACTGTCAGAACTGCCCAAAAATGCCAAAATGACAAAAATGTCGAGAATATCAAAAATGCTGAAAATGCCAAAAATAGAGCTCCGAACGAGTCGGGTCGGGTCAGTGGTTCAACCCGACCCGACTCGAACTTTTAAACAGTTGACCCGAC
>CAUDNR010001258.1:13945-46875 GCA_958430865.1 Entrophospora sp. SA101 | reverse complement strand
TTCCTGATTATCAATTATGGTTCCTTATGAATAATAAATCTGATGTTGATCACAGGTGTCAGATTTAATTAAAATTTTCCTGTCACCAACATTGCAAACGGGTGTTTTCACACCATCTCATCCCTATGGATTTTTTCCACAGGTGAGACACTTACAAGCTGGAAGGCTTTGGACAAAACCTCTCTTATCTTCCCCTCAGACCAGACTTGCTGTTGCCATATGAGCATTGATAATTGATAGCTGGTGCCTGTGTGATGATTGCTTTGTGTTATACCCCTCTCTAGAATAAAGCTGGTGTCTGCAACTGGTTCAAAATCCTCCAGCTTGGAGGGTTGTTGTCCCTGGGTTCAGAGTTTTGAGTCCTGGGTTGCTATCTTGTTGGTGACACACCTGCTCACCAATAACCTACCCCATTTAAAAAACAAATTCAATTGGTCAAATAAAAATTAAAGAGACAGAAAATTTGGGAAATGATTAATTTATACCAAACAAAATCTGAACCATTTTATGACTTTTTCTTGTTGGCCACATTGCTAGCAAAGATATATATAATCATGTGATAATTTTAATCTATAGGACAGGGGACTGATTGGGCAAAACCATTCAATCCCCTACCCAAAATTATTAAATTGGTTAATATCAGAGAAACGGAGCATTTATGAAAATGATTATACAAAACAAACACTATTTTACAACTTTCCTCTTAACATCAGAGCCCAAGTGCAATTTCAGGGCCACCAACCCCACCCTGGATTGTGACCTCCTGTGCTTGGAACGAATTGCAGATTCTCTTAATATTCCTCCAGAGTTGCAACATCTTGGTCTCATTGCCCTAGAGTAGGGATCGTTGCAGGCAACTTTTCAGCCAACGTGCCAGCAGCCATCTCTGGTCTGGTGCTGTAAAGATTAGTTGAAAGTATCCTTGACGATTGATGCAGTCTTGATAAATTCCAGGGCCAAACTCCCCTCCCCTGGAATTCTGTTGCATTGTTGTATCATCGAGGGTGACTCAGTCAGATTAGCCTTGTGTACATGAGGAAGGTGTGAGAATGACTGTAAGTGTTCAAGGCAGCGTGTGTGCTTCAACGCCTGCCAACTTCCGATAATCAAAGATTGCATATTTGAAATGTTTCATTTTAAATGGTGTGTTGCCTTGATATCTTCTTGTGAATATAATATTTATAATAATATTAATATTATTAATTATGTAAAACAAAATATTATCAATGAAAATCTTGTAATTACCCCAGCAAGATCTGCTCGCGTTTTGATTTCCAATTAAAATGTTTATATAAAATATAAATAAAAAAAAGTACCTCTGGTTAGTTATTAACACGTACTCTTTAGAGCCAAACCAAACCATACCAAACAACATCACTCGCGTTTTGTCACCTTGGACTCTGTCAAAAAATAAATTGTTTTTTGTTTTTCCAAAAAAAAATTCAATCAATTCGCATCTGTACTACCAAAAAAAAACCAATAGGATAAATAATTAATGTGTACGCATCGATCAAATAACAAACTTCTTTCAACAATGTCAAAAAAAATACAAACAAGAACCAAACAACAAAATTACATTGAAGATGTTATTTCTGGGTAAGTGTTTTAAGAATGGTGGTGGTTATTGCCCGCCACTCGTCGTTACTCTAGTTTATATATAAAGATTGGTGGTTATTGCAATTGTTGCCACGCGTCATCACTCTGTTAATTATAAACTTTTTTTTTATTAGTGAAAATAAAGAAAATGATGAGAGGGTATTTATTTCAATAAAATATTATTTTAGTATTCAATATTGTAAACACTAATTCAACATAAAATAATTTTTATATATAATTATTCTCTGCACAAACAATCATCCTCTTTAGAGTTGGAGAAAGAAGGTCAAGGAATTGGAGTTAGAGGTGAAAAAGTTAAAAAGAAAAATAAAAAGTGTTGAAGGTAAAGATCTCGAATGTAAATGTTGGGTTATACATTGAAGGCTGATAAATATTCTAGTTCATGCATTATTTTTGGTATCCTGTATTTTTTTTATAATTTTGATCTTTTTTATTTTTTTTTTTTCACAATATAGAAGAAAGTGCCAAACAACAAAAATTATTTCATCCTAATGCTGAAGAATATAAGATTTCTATATCTAACAGCAGTATATTATTATATTTGCAATTTTTTTTTCACACTTGTTTAGCTAAGTTAATCTTGTATAAAACGTTTTATTGCTAGGGAGTTACTTTCCAGTCTATCAATCCAACTTTGAAGATATTTGTCACTCAAATGGTGTTTATGTTGACAAGACACAATGGATCTCAAAAATTGTTATAAGAAAGGCAAAATATTTTGTCTCACGCCCACGCAAATTTGGGAAGTCTCTTTTCCTATCAACTCTTGCAGCATTTTTTCTCAATAAATATCACTTATTTGATGATCTATACATTCAAAAATGTAATCTTTCACTTTTAATCCAAGGTCAGAATGTTTTGTGGTCATCAACTATGGCTGCATTTCCAGTCATCCTGCTTGACTTTTCAAGAGATATTGAGTATCACAAAGGCAAGGATCTATTGGAAGAATCATTGACAGACAAATTGAAGGAAATTGGTGAAACATATGGAGTAACTGTAGTGGGCAATTCTGTAAAAAAAGCAATAAGAAGTTTAGTGCAAGCATTGGCAGGACTTGAGAATAATGAATGGAAACAAGTGGTTATATTGATAGATGAATATGATGCACCAATATTAAAGGTATTGGAAAATAATGAAAAAGGATTTGATGCAGCAAAAGAAAATCAAAGCATTCTTCGCCTCTTCTTTGAATCATTGAAAGCACTGGAGGAATATATTCAGTTTGAGTTTGTTACTGGTATATCAACTTTTGGTTACATGTCATTATTTTCTGGAGCAAATGATCTTGAAGATGTTACAATTGATGAGTTGTTAAATGGTGCCTTTGGTTTTACTTGGGAAGAAATAGAACATACAGCTTCACTTTTTAATCAACTGTCGGGTGACCCAAATGAGATAAAGGACTGGTATAATGGATATTTGTGGGATGGAAACACATTTGTCTATAATCCATACAGTATATGCATGCTAGCAAAACACAAGGTTTTTAAGAATTATTGGGTACAGAGAGGTTCAACAAGTTGGTTGCTGAAATTTATTAACAAAAATTCTAATTTTAAAAAGTTCCTTGATCAACAGCAAGTTTCATTAGATTTATTTGGAAAAACTGATATAGCACAACTAAAAAATTCAGGTACTTTTAATTCTTCAATTTTATTCCAAGTTGGATATCTCACTATTGTTCAATACAACAAAACGGAAGCTTTGATTACACTTGAACCTCCCAATAAAGAAGTTCGACAATCATTTGCTAGTGATCTGTGGTCTTCCTTTTCTGCAACTAATGATGTAGATGCATTTGACAGACTTAAAAAACTTTCTAATGATTTGCAAAATTCATCAATCATGAAATTCTGGGAAGACTTTAATGTCATATTATCATCAATCCCACATTTTGCTTCTGCTATAGCTGGTAAATATGAAGGTTACTATCAATCTCTTGTTCATCTGACTGTGCATTTTATTGGAGTTCCATTTCGAAGTGAAGATTCAGGTAGCATAGGAAGGACAGACATGTGGATTGAGACAATAACTCATGTTTTCTTTATTGAATTCAAAAAATCTGATACAAAGGAATATACAATGATAAAAAAAGTTGCAGATAAAGGTTTAGACCAAATATATGATAGGAAATATTACAAATGTTTCCCTAATGATAACAATAAGATAACTGTAGCAGTTAGTTGTGTTTTTTCAACTGTAACCAAACAAATTGCTTGTGTATTAGAACAGGAATTTAAATGCATTAGTGGTTATGTTAATAAAATGGAATGTAAGGAATTAAAGTTATAATTTATAAGAGAAAAAGGAATTTTACTTTTAGAAAAGTCTTTATTGGATTAGTTTCATCAAGGATTTTTAGAAGTTCAATATAATAAAAAAAGCATTTGAGTGTACAGTCAAAGCTCATTACAGTGAACCCCTCAGTTCCTAAGATTTTGTTTACTGTAATGAAAAATCTCTTTATAGTGAACATATTATATAACTTAATATAAGGCTAACTGTAACAAGAGTTTTTTATTTATAACCAATAATAAATATTATAATAAAAAAAATAAAAATAATGTAACAATTTGGTTTTACCTGTATTTAGTAATTTGTGGTTATTATAAAAGTATTGAATTAAATTTCATGATTCCAGGACATACCAAATTCAAATGTGATGGTAGCTTTGGTTTAATAAAAAAACTCTATAGAAGAACAAGAGTAGATTGTCTGGATCATGTGATTGAAGTAATAAAAAAGTCTAGCCCAGCAGGATTAAATAAAGCTCAATGTTATGAAGGTGGAAAAGGGTTTCAATACTTAGATATTAAAGCTATTTTGGGAATTTATTTTAACAAATTGCCAAATATACAGAAATATCAACATTTTCTTTTTGAAGCATCTAATCTTGGTACAGTGAAAGTTCAAGAAGTTGCTAATGGTTCTTTTACTGAATTCAATTTATTGAAAACCAAGAAAGCAGATATCTTTGAAGAAATTAGAACTTTATCTATTTTAATATTAACACCACCTCCTTTGGTTTACATTATAATGCTCACCAAGAGGAAGAAGCTAAAGAATTATTCAAAAAATTTAAAAAAAATTTGTCCAAAGCAAGATTAGAAATTATTATAATAAAAATACTATGTTAGCAGAAGAACAAAGAAAACTAGTTAATCAAAATTATTCCCAAGGTAAAACACAATATTGCAGTACTAATGCTACTGCTTATTATAGTTATGATTGTTTCCATTAACTCATTGGATTCCAAATGAACTACATTTGATGCTTCTTATTACTATTACTAATCGTCTTTGGAATCTAATTTGTCCGAAACAAATTACCAAAGTTCTGATCAAATAAGGGAATAAATAAAAAATGAAATGCTCAGAATTGGTGTACATTTTGAATTTTGGAAAATCACGGGTTCAAAGTGTTGGGAACATACCAGTCTTATGGGTAGAGATTAAGGCTCCGAACGGATCAGTTCAAACTGAGGAATTTTGATTCGGTTTCAGTTTGAACCGAACTGTTCAGAGCTTTAGGCTAAAAACTACTTGGCAGTTCCTGGTATTCTAATTTTTATACTTTGCTTATTCATAATTAATTTTATTAATTTCTAATCTAATAACAACTAGTGAACGAGTTTTTTCTACTTAATTACTCAAAGGCATTGTATTTTAAAACCTGAAAAAATAAGAGTTTAAAAGTTTGCAGAGACAATGAATTTTATATATGATCTCTATCGAAATATTTGTTTCATTCGTTATGAATATTTGAATTAAATTGAAGGTTTAGTCAAATGGGATGAATAATTCGAATAAGAATTTGTATTACTCTAAAACAAAATTTTGTGGTGAATCTATGAATATGTAACGATCAGACATATAACTGACCAGCTGTATCTAAACATGGTATTATGTATAAAATTCAATATGATCTCCATTCTAATTTGGTAAGAAATGGACCATTGTTACCATGGTATAAAAATTATAGATTATGTATGTATTTAGAAATAGGATCCTTCCAGCATCTCTACTTTGCAACATATTCGTTAAAACTAAGCTACAAGTTATTATAAATTTTTTGAATTTTATATTTTGCATAGTTAACGAATTTAGAATGTCTGAAATTTTTTGGGTTAAATGTAAACTGAAAAACCAAACCGTTCAGAGATAAATTAAAAGTTCTAAAAAATTACAATTTAGAGAATGTCTTGCTTGACAATAGAGCAACTATTATTTGTCAGTCGTGGAACGATTTTTGATGATCTTTATACAACCTTAATATAATATGTTTGCACCCTTACGATCTACATATAAATTGTCACGTGATTACCCCTATCCTTAAAAACAACGCTGTTTAAATTGACTACTGCAATTCAATCATTAACACCAAAGGAACAAAATTAATTATTTCACAATAAAAGCTATTTGTTTGTTTATTTATTGTTGTTTTTTGATTTTAGTATTAATGCATGGTTTCTATTCATAATACAGTCAGAACTTGTTAAACTGAAGTCAATATTTTCAAAAAAAAACTTCAATTTAAAAAACCTCAATAAAATCGACTTATTGAGGCAATTTGATAGGTAGATAATAAAACAACATTGGTTTATCATGTATATTCAGTTTATCAAAGCATTGTCTTAATGAGTTCTGACTGTACGTTTCATTCATTTTATTTGTTTTATTTGTTTTATTTGAATTATTTTTTACTCAAATTGTTTGTTTTATTCAAGTAAACCTTATTGGAATAGAAACCCTAGCTACTGCTCAAGATTATGATATTATTTTAGTATTGCAATTGAGAAAGCTCCTTACAAAGAGCTTTAGAAATATTTAACCAATAATTTAATTACAATATAAGAGTTATTGGTTTATTGAATTAAGCCAATAATTAACTAAAAAATAGGATTAATTTTAGAAGAATATCTGATAAAAATACTAAGAATATTATTAACTTATCAGTATGCCAATACCTTAATTATTTTTTTTAAAGAATAATCAGATTCTGATATTTACTGATACCCCATTACCCAATTTGGCATCATTCAACCAGTAAAAAGAGGACCAATAGATTATGTATAAGCAAAGAAAAATGGGACTCTAAATTAGCACAAAAGAATTTTAAATCATGCACAAACATAACAGACAATTGCATCACCCAGGTAGTAATAACACCAAGGCCATGCATAAACGAAACTTTTAATAATGCCTGTCTACCCAGATCTCTGGGGTTCACAAAATAAATTACTTTTCCTGATTATCAATTATGGTTGCTCATGAATAATAAACCTGATGTTGATCACAGGTATCAGATTTAATTAAAACTTTCCTGACACAAACAAGTCAACAGGTGCTTTCACACCTCCTCATAACCATGGAATTTTTTCCACAGGCAAGGTGAAAACAAGTTGGAAGGCTTTGGACAAAAACTTTCCACATCTTCCTCTCAGACCAGGCTTGGTATTGATCACTGACAGCTGGTGCTTGTGTGATAATTGCTTTATGTTCAAAATTCTGCAACTCGGGAGATTGCAACCACAACCTGGGTTGCTGTTTTTGGATTTTCCCTGGATTCAAAGTTTTGAGTCCTGGGTTGCTGTCTGGTCAGTGGCATGTCTACTCACCAACAACCCTACCCCCATTCAAAAAACAAATTCAGTTGGTCAAATAAAAATTAAAGAGAAGCAGAAAATTTGGGAAAATGATTAATTTATAACATAACATACCAAACAAAATCCGAACCATTTTTATGACTTTTTTCTTTTTCTTGTTGGCCATATTGCTGACAAAGATGTATATAATCATGCAATAATTTTAATCTATAAGACAGACCCAAAATTTTAAATTGGTTAGTATCAGAGAAACAGAGCATTTAGGAAAATGATTATACAAAACAAACACTACTTTACAACTTTCCTCTTAACATCAGAACCCAAATGCAATTTCAGGGCCACCAACTCTGCTCTGAATTGTGACCTCCTGTGCTTGAACGAGCTACAGATTCTCTTAATATTCATCAGCAGAGTTGCGACTTGGTCACAGTGCCATCCTTACCCTAGAGGTGGGATCATTGCAGGTAACTTTTCGGCTAGCATGCCAGCAGCCTTCTCTGGTCTGGGAAGATTAGTGAAAGTGTCATTGACAATTGGTGCAGTCTCGGTAAACTCCAGGGCAGAGCGACCCCCCCCCTGGAATTTAGTTGCATCATTGTATCATTGGAGGAGGCAAGTCAGATTAGCCTTGTGCACACGAGGAAGATGAGAATGACTAATGTGTTCAAGGCAGCGTGAGTGCTTCAACGTCTGCTATTTTCCGATAATCAAACATCACATTTCGAAATTGTTTCTTTTTCAACAGTCAATGCTGCCTCGACATCTTCTTGTAATTATAATATTATAATTAATATTATTAATATTAATGATTACGAAAAGCCAAATACCAATCGTTCGTTGTTGATAAGAATCTTATAATTACCCAGCAATGATCTGCTCCGCGTTTTGATTTCCAATTAAAATATTTATAAACTAAAATAAAAATATCAATCAATACAAATAAAAAAAGTACCTCTGGTTAGTTATTAACACCTTTTCTTTAGGAGACCCAAACCAAACCAAACAACAACGTTCACGTTTTGTCACCTTAGACTCTGTCAAAAAATAAATTGTTTTTCCAAAAAAAAAAAAAAAAAAAATCAATTCGCGTCTGTCCTACCAAAAAAAAAACCAAAAGGATAAATAATTAATGACGTGTTTGTCGATCAAACAAATCTTTTATTTTCTTTAAAAATGTCATTCGAAAAGAATACAAAGAAGAGAAACCGAGAAAATGTCAAAGGACAACACAAGTAAATGTTTTAAGGATAGTGGTGGTGGTTATCGCCCGCCACTCGTCGTCACTCTAGTTGGGAAATTTAAGAACTTTTCTAATAGAAAAATCTTGTTAATCTCTTTTTTTTTAGTCCTCAAAAAAAAATTGAAGCAACCTCCTTGTCAAAAGAAAATCAAGAACAGTAAGCACATTAAAATATTATCTTGAGTTGGCTGATTTATATATCTTGCAATTTAAATTATTTGCATCCATCTTTAGATTATTACAAATTAATAAAATGTTAGAAAAAAAACTGAAAATTATTAATTATATAAATAGCGATTTGATTGATTTATTATTGTTGTATCCTTTTTAACATTAATGGACACAAAGAACCTTTATTATACACATATTAAGCCTTAACTAATTTTTATTATGTGTTTTCCAGGTATGGTGAAGATATTAAGTTGGAGGAAATGAATATGTTCGATACAATGGGTTTGTATAATTTTGTGGTTTTTTTTTAATAAAAAAGTTTAATCATTCACTGATTAATTTTTTAAATAGAAGAGTTTCAGGATTGCATTAATATGATAATTAATACAGTTTGTGGGTGGATTGAATTTTCGTGGGGAGAAGATGATGAAATCAATGGCATCAAAGTTGATAAAAATTATAAATCAGAGGAAGTGCATTGGTTAATAAACAAAAAAAAGGATATTATAGAGTGGTGGCATCGACAATCTATCGAATTAGATTATTATTCACAAATACTTTTTACTGAATTGAAGCTAGTGGGTGAACATTTATAATGAAATAAGATTTTATTGGTTAAAAGTAAGAATACACATGTTCAATTGATTTTAATTATTACTCTCTCTTTTACTAACTCTCAATCTCTAAATCAATTTTTTTGGGACAGGTGATGAATGTTTTCAATTTTAGAATAACAGTTTCATTTTGTAGTTATGAAATCCAATATTTTTCTTTCAGCTAGTTCTTGCTTTTTTTTTTTTTTTATCAATCAAGTATTTTTTGTGCTTCACAATTAATAATGACCAATATTCATTACTATTTACTTTTTCTTTTTTTCATTCAGCCATCTTTTTCCAGGCTGTTGGTTTTATATTTTTTTATTAAGTGGTTAATTTGGTATTTTTCTGCTTCTTCTTGTCAAGAAAAATTATTTTAATTAATTATTATTGGTATCAGTAGGATCTTCAAATCTTTTTCTTAAATAAATCTCTTATAACAAAAAATCTAAATTTTTATATTTTATTACTATCATTTTATTATTTTTTTTTATAATTGTTACTATTACTGAATTATTTTAATGTGGGAGCAACATGTTTAAACCCTGAAATTCTTGGTGATACAAATGTTCACTTTGTCTGGTTTTGTTGCAGTATGCCCCATATTATTTTTAATTGATATTCTTTATTTTTTTCTTTCATTCATAATAAACAATAATCAATTAATATTAATTATAAAGTTTTGAAAATAAAAAAGTGATTTCAAAGATAGTGAGTGTTACTCAGTTTATTATCAATTTCCAATCGGAAGACGACACAAACAAACACAAACAATTGAAGAAGCATGGCATGGTAACAATAAGATTTACATTACATTCATTCACAATGAAAATCTTGGTGTAACTAAGAAAAAATGTACGGTTAATAAGTGAATCACTTTTTAATCCAGTTATTGTTTGATATCCTACCACTAATTGCTTTAGTATGCACAGGACATCAGGTAATTATCATCCCAGTCAATTAGTAAATTTCATTAAATTTACCTTAAGGTTTCAAGATTTCAAGATTTACCCCATTTTGGATACAAAATTTATTAATTTACCTTCTTTTGAACATACTAGTTATACAATTTTTTCTATAAATTTTTATTCACATCATCAATTGATAAATTAATACTATCTTAAATAAGAATAAACACACTGGTCTTAGTGAAATTCTTGCTCCCAGTAAAAAATGGATAAAGGTATTTTTTCTTGCACAAAAAATAAAAAATTTAATATTTTGCTTTATAATAAATAAAATTTAAATTCTATAAAGGTAAATAAAATATTTTACAACACAAAATAAACATCATCTAATTAAATAATTTGTTTTTATAATAACCAGGGAGTAAGTATTATATTATAATTTAACTTTTACAACACAAAATAAACATCATCTAATTAAATAATTTGTTTTCTTATTTCTTTATAATAACCAGGGGGTAAGTATTATATTATAATTTAACTTTTACAACACAAATTAAACATCATAATCAAATAATTTGTTTTTTTATTTCATAGAGAGTAAGTATTATATTATAATTTAATTTTACAACACAAAGTAAACATCATCTAATTAAATAATTTGTTTTTTTGTTTCATAGATTGTAAGTATTATATTATAATTTAACTTTTACAACACAAAATAAACATCATCTAATAAGTAAATTTGTTTTTTATTTCTTTATAACCAGATTGTAAGTATTATATTATAAATTAACTTTTATAACAACTAACAACTAAATAAAATTAATTTTTATTTCCTTATAATAACCAGCTGGTAAGCATTATATTGTATTATAAATCAATTTTTATAATTTTTATATCTAATTAATAAGTTTATTTTTATTTATTTATAATAACCAGCTGGTAAGTAGTATATTATAAATTAACATAAAAATAAATTTTATTAAAACATCATCTAATAAATTTTTTTTATAATAACCAGGGAGTAAGTATCATATTATAAAATTAACATTTACAACACAAAATAATTTTTATTAAAACATCAATTAATAAATTTTATTTTTCTTTATAATAACATAATATCCAGCATGTAAGTAATTTTTACAACACAAAATAAATTTTTATAACATCATCTAATTAAATTATTCTTTATTTCTTCATAATAACCAGCTGGTAAATATTATATTATATTATAAATAATTTTTACAACACATTGTCTAATTAAATAAATTTATTTTTTGCATTTATAATAACAATTAAAGGTAAAATAATTTATAAATTTATCTTTTTTATAACTTTTAAATGAATGTCTATAATTCTATTTTATTTGAATTTTTTATAATAAATAATAAGATAACACTAAGGAGTTTAAAGAAAGAAAAGAAGAATATGGAACCTGTACTGTTTGTGCAAGATATAATACTAATTACCAATGGTGTCAATCATGTGATCCCAAATTGTTAGCTCAAAGTTGGACTAGCAGTGGTAATGACAAATTAGATGAAATAATCAGAAATACACAGCTTGAAGCAAAAGGATTTGATAGCTATCATTACCTTGAATGGATTCCTTATGACCAACTCACAGTTGAAAAAGGAATAGGTGAAGGTGGATTTGCAACTGTGTACAGGTGTTATTGGTCAAATGGTCCTAGATATATTCATAATAATAAAAGATATTATTCTAGTAATCGTGCTGTAGCATTAAAAAAGGTTAAAAATTCTCAAAATATTTCTGACAAGTTTTTAAAGGAGGTAAATAATTTGATATAATTAATTGACAATTAATTAATGGTTTTAAATAATATATTAATTTTTTATTGATTTTCATAAAGCTTCAAAACCATATTAAATTTATAGGACCTTATCACAAGGGTGTTGTTAATATTTATGGCATTTCACAAGATCCAAATACAGAAGAATATGTTTTTGTAATGAGATATGCAGCTGAAGGAGATTTTAAAAAATATTTAAAATCAAATTATACAGGATGGAATGATAAAATTAAAAAACTTTATGATATTATCTCAGGTTTAAATGCACTTCATCAAGAAAAACTTATACATAGTGATTTTCATAGTGGTAATATTTTATATTTTCAATATTTATCTGAGACAATGATTGCAGATTTGGGGTTATCAGGCCCAGCTGATCAAGAAAAATCAAGTAATAATGATATAGTTGGAGTACTGCCATATATTGCACCAGAGGTATTAAATAAGAAACCTTATACACAAAAATCTGACATCTATAGCTTTGGGATTTTAATGTCAGAAACATCAACACATCAACAGCCATTCAAAGATCAACCACATGATATAGATCTTGCTCTCAAGATCTGTGGTGGCTTAAGACCTAGTTTTTCAGATAATACTCCAGAATGTTATATTAATTTAGCATACAAATGCACAGATGCTGATCCTGAAAAAAGACCAACAGCAGATGAAATTTTAAAGATTATTACTTTTTGGAAAGATGCACTTGAATCTAATATTTCTAGTTATACTGAAGAACAGCTTGATGAATTAGAAGAAGTAAAAAAAATATTTGAGGAAGCAGATAAAAAACCCTTTAATCCTTCAACAATCATGGCAACTGTTCATCCAAATGCTGTTTATACGAGTAGATTATTGAATTTTACAAATCTTCCTCAACCTGTAAACTCCAATAAAGTTATAATCATTAGTAATAATAATGGTAATCATCTAATTTATTGTTAAATATTTAATCTTAATTATTTATTATTAATGATATTTTAAATTATATAGAATCTAAACAAATTGAATTAACTATACCAGATTCTAAACAAATTGAATTAACTATACCAGATGATTTTTAAATTAAAGCAAACCCACTTTATAATTTAGCCAGATTCAAGTGACCTACCATCATGCCTCTTACCATCATTTAGTATTATTTATTTATTATTTTATTAGTATTTTTGTATTCAACATTTATATATACTGTTTTTAACATTTTTATCATCTATGAACACTACAAATAATAATAATAATAATTGAGATAAAAATCTGTGTCTCACAGTAAATCTCAATATTTTGTTTATAATAATATGCTTGTTGTATAAAATGGCTGATTCTGGCACAAAACTGGATATTTCCGAGACAATTTATCCAGTTTATAGTTACAAGGCCTTCCAGATGCTTATTTCATGGATTTCAATATCTTTTATATGTATATCTACAAGGCCCTGTGTCACCAATTAATTTTGGGAGAGCATGTTTTAATTGATGATAACAGATTTTTATTAATTTATGTGGATCAGAATGAATAGGCTAATACTAACAAATTAGATTCATTAGCGAATAATTTTGTTTTAGTGATTTGATAAAAATGATTTATTTAATTTTGTATTTAGTTGAAACTAATTATTAACTTATTATTAAGTTAATTTGTTACAAAGTTATTCTTTGATTACAGCGAATTCTCATTCCTTATATACATGTTGAATAATTAGTGTCCCAGTTTGGGATTATCCTCCCACTCTGTACTTGGGATTATTCTCCCAATCTGGGATAATATTCATTAATTTTTACTAATTAATTCTGCGGAATGTAACACGAGCTCATATAATTAATTAAATCATTCGGAGAATTAATACAAATAAATATAGAATATAATAAAATTAAAAATAAATAATAGATAAAATAAATAGTTAAAAATAAATAATAGATACTAAAAAATAAGAAATAAATATAAATAATTAATATAATTAATATAAAATAATATAGAAAATATTACTCCGGATTTTCGGGGTCGTGGATCAGCGAATTAACAGTCACATAGGGATGGGGCGGTTCCACTAGGGAACCGGTTCTGAACCGAACCGAACACAGAACCGCGAACCGGTTCCAGAACCGAGTTCTAACCGTTCAGCATAGTGGAAGTTTGTTGTTACACGAAATGTCGTACAGAACTCATTGCTACTGAAACTTTACCAGTATATAGTTGTTACCTCTCTAAATTGGAGATCAAGTTCAGATCCAATTCAAATCCAGTTTATCACTTACTTTTTATTGCCAGAATGTTTGCCGTGTATTGTAAAGCTACGTTGCACAATATAAAAAATTAGTGTGACATTTCAAATTTCCACTATGCTGTTAATCATGTGATATGAACATTGAAAATTCATAATTACCGAAATTAGATTAAAACCCTTAATAAAATTAAATATCTTTCAAATCATCATATTAAAAATTTATAATTAAAGACAGGTGTCTATCACTGAAATATTATCATCATTCATAACCTTTAATTAATTCATTGAATGGGATTACAAGATTTTTGCAAGTTTTATCGAAACACAACTTCACCAGTAATTGTTTGCTTTGTTTTACAAATATGGTATTTTTTACTTTGTATCTGAATTTCTGCGAACCCAATTCATCCCAGTTGCATAAATACAGTTACGGTAGATTTGATTGGGAAATATTATCTAATCATTATCAAACATAATCAATCACCATGCGAGCAAAAGTATTGATTATGCCATGCATGCATTAAATAATATCAATCTTTGCTATTATCTATTATTGAATAGCCTGCCTAAAATATACGGTAATGAGAGAAAATAATACAAAGAATTTTTTCAATTATCATTATCGTTACATAATAATAATATATATATATAAATGTATGAAATTTCCCTTTGGATGATAATATTTGGTTAGGTTGTCTTCCACATTTAGAAATAAGAAGAAAGAAATTGATATGTAGTTCAACATACATGCATAATTTAAAGTTGACATATTTGATTGCTTTTTATTTATCACTTATTATGTAAATTAATTTTTCCTTGTTCTTAAATAAAAACGATAACGAAATTTTTTTTTAACATCCAGCTTTTGCCAATAACGGAAATGATAAAAATGCCAAAATTTGTCATAGATTTGTGTGTGTGTGTGTTTTAAATGAATGAATAAATAACGTAAAAAAATTTTTTTTGAAGACATATGAAAATCATAATCCTATCTATTGTTATCGAAATCCTATTATTCGAAAAAAAAAAGCGAAGTTGAAATACCAAATACTAATATAGATTATCCGAATCAATCTCATCAAAAAAAATAAATCGTAATTAAAAGATTAAAAAATTAAAATCAAGATTAAATATAGAGGTTTTTTAAAAATTTTTTTTTGAAGTTTGTTATGTTTACGTTTGATATTATTGCCGAAGTGCTGGGAAATTTAATAAACGACTTGTGTAAATCGCTTCCTTATGAATCCTTCGTTTTTGGAATGTATATTTTTCGAGTTTCAAAAATTTTATTTCTTCTGCTTGATCAAATTCCACTGAAATTTCAGTAGGAGTAGGATCGTTACAGATCTTTGTAAACCATGATCCGATTGTTTCATATAATTTCGAAGCTGTTGGTCGTTTCGTGGGATCATGATTCCAACATTGTTCCATGAGATCGTTATAACTTTTGGGCGCGTCTTTGCTTATCTTTGGTCTTTCTCCATCTATAATTTTTTGCGCTAGCACTTCGTTATGCGCCACATTATAAAAAGGTCTTGTCCCTGCTGCTAATGTCCACATCAAAAGTCCAAAACTGTAGATATCCGATTTGTAAGTATAACAACGACCTAATAAAACCTCAGGTGCTATATAAGGAAGCACTCCGTATATGTTATTCTCGTCAGAAGAAAACGTTTCTTCACCTTCTACTCTCCCCCCTGGAATATTTAATCCAACATCACTAATGCATGTATATATAAAATCATTTTCATTGTCAACCAATATATTTCCTCCGTGAAGATTTGCGTGGAATAATTTTTGACGGTGGATATGGTCTAGACCATTGGATATTGACCAGAGTATTTCAACTATATCGCGCCAACAAAGTACACCTTTCGATTTGTCAAGAAATTGATAAAGGTTCCCATTTTCATAATATTTCATTACCAAACAAAAACACGAAGTATTGTCTCGTGTAAGTCCGAAACAATCAATAATATAATTGCTTCGTACACAACTATGTAATTTATATAACTAAATTAATTGCATCAATAAATTTAATCAATTAGATAATAATTATTAATAAATTACATTATTAATTAATTGGAATAATTACACGATTGATGAATTCTTCAGATATATTTTGAGAATTGTTGAATCTTTTAATCGCGACCTTGATCGGTCCATTTCTTATATAACAGTCCATGGTTTTTTCCCATAATAAAATAGGCCCATCGATCCAATATGCCGAATAAATTGTACTATATAATCCTGTGTCTTCATACTCGATAAGATCCAATTCTGACCACTCTATCCACTCGAAAAATTCTACTTGAGCCATTGCTTTGGTTTGTGTATACTTTATAAATCTATCTATTTCGACATTGTTACTTGTCCATTGGCCGAATTGTCGTATAAAATATTGTTTTTCACAACTTATACAAAACTTGTACTTGATGTCACGACTACCGCACTCTGAACAAATTTTTTTTATTTTATTTGTAATAGAACTCTCTTTTTTTTCTTTAATTATTACATCTTCGGGGCTGTTGGCTTCACCCCGAAGAATAAGATGACCATCTGGCATTTATTTATAATCCGCTTATATTATTGAATAAATAAAAAAAATCTCGAGTTTTTTTATTTATCCGATTCGATAAATCGCGAAAGACTTACTCATTATATACTCGAGATGTTGGTGAAAAACTGGTATTTAGTATTAAGTAATCATCTACAACATGCTTTTCATACATGATAGCAAAAAAATTCAAATCGATATTCTACATTAATAAATTATAAATCAGTTTAAAATCATTATTTGATTTCGTCACAGTTTCAAAATTTTTAATGTTAATATATATTATGGGTCAAATTAATTATCTAACGTTGTTGAAACCCATAGGGTCAAATTATATATTAAACTTAGTTTTGGTCTGGGTCAAATTATATAACAAATAGGAATTTTTGTTACTGGCCTATCTATGAAGTTTGCAGGTCCTGTTTATTTTGAAGAGTGCGCATATAATAATCTATTCATTTTTTTTTTTTTTTTAAAGCAAAATAAACGTGAAAATGAATCTTAACTCACATTCAAGGTTTATGTTCAACATTTACGATTTCTGATGTTAGAAATTTTCAATTAATAAATCAAATATTTGAAAAATCGCAGTCAACACAGCAAAATTGCTCGCCACAACTTTTACCTTTTGATTTTGTTCCCATACTTCTCAAAAAAATACAGTTTAATAAAGCCAAGGAACAAAGACCGTCGTTTTGATATAAAATTTGAAAATTTCATATTGAAAGTTTTTTAACGCTTCAAAGGCTTCAATAGGTAGCAAATAAATTTAGTCGTATCTCACTTTTATTCTCCATTCTCTTGCATTTAGCTGACAATGTGAATGTGGCTTCATTTCACCTAGCGAAATAATTTAAATTTCTACAATTAAAAACGTATTAATTTCCTTTATTATCGACTACGGTTAAATGATAACAAAATACTTTAACCGGTTAAGGTTAACTTGTTTCATTTGATGGCTTTTTAATTATCAAGCTAACCTAATTAAATTAATTAATGGCTGGCTAGCTTATGTAATGTGAAATGACAATATAGGGATAACTTGCACATTGTGACTAAGCACAGAAGGTACGCTAAATTTTCATGATCGGAAAAATCTATTATAGTCAAATCTCGATAAGCCGAACTTTAAAAATGGATCGGGTTACCGAAATTCGGATTATGAAAAACGATTTTTTATTATTAATAATAGTTTAAATAAAAACGTATAAAATAATAAAATTTATTTATGAAAGATTTGGGTGATTTGACAGTGTGGAGTAAACCGAATTTTATCATTATAAGACGAATTTTAAAGCCAGTATATGATCATCAAATGGGATTAGAAAGTCGCATTTTTATCGTGTTGTACCAAACGAACAAAAGAGAGTATTATTGACACCGTTAATCGTTTAACCCATCAATATTAGCGTTACAAATTTTATTGTTCATCTAACCAGAATACACATATATCAATCTTTACTTTTTCTTTTGGGTGGACTTGTAATTTAATTCGAATTTATTCTGTTTATTCGAATTCTTAATCCTACTTTATTCGTTATATTCGAATAGACATTCAATGTAATTCGGAATAAAACAAATAGCCTTTATTCGAGTAGAAACCCTATATACTATGATGACTATTGGCTAGTGGAAAAAAAAATTATTAAATTATTATTATTATTGTTTTTTGCGTTGCAATAACATCATTTGTTATAAAACAAATGCTATTTTAACTACAAAGAAAAAAATTACTACAACTATTATTAATTGACTAAGGAAAAAACATCAATTACTTCTGCTACTACTATTATTATCATTACTACAAGGACTACGAAGGAAAATAGAGCTGATAAAGAAAAAAATTTTTAATTGGATTACTGTATATTATTATTGGTTAATTTACCAGTTATAAAATTTCACTTGAACAAATTAACCAATTAATGTTCTAATTAAAAAAATATTTCTACGGGATTTATAATCTCGTGGAAAATATTTTTACCTTTATTTTTACGATTAATTGTCAACTATACATCCATCCAATCGTCGAATATTTTCAACAACCGACTAACCAACGAATCCCTTACACCCAATTAACCGGATAACCGGTGACCAACCAGCAAACTTTACTCAGTGTGACGGCTAGTTTCGAAATCAATTTCGATGATTACAACATTTCGATTAAAATTTTTAAAATTTAAATCGAATTGAAAATCGAATCCCGATTCAATTAATATTTTTTATTGGGTAATATTATATACAGAAAGGTTCTTTTTATGAAATATACAGAACCTATGTGACAAATAAGGATTAATTCTTAGAGTTGGTAAACACTGTGTAATTCCTGCCACCCCCAGCCCACAAATTTAATCATCACGTCTGTGATAAATGTCACATTGGTTTTACAAAAATTTTGAGCTACAATTTAGTTTCCTTTTTTATAGAATGAATTGCTATTTTTGGTAGGGTTCTGTATATTCCATAAAAAGAACCTTTCTGTATATAATATTTTCCTTTTTTATTATTATGTCAAGCAATTTTGATTCTTATTTGCCAAATTCTAAGAATGCCGGAAGATCTCCCGACATTGTTTGGACACATTTTAACAAAGGTGCAGAAAGATAACCTGACAAGTATGATTCCAATGGAGCAAAAGGAAGTCCGCAGTTGATACAAGAACATTTAGCGAATAGATGTCCATATGCACCTATTGAAATAAAACAATTTTATCTTGAAATAAATATCAAATTGATGATTTTTGTGTGAAATAAATTCTTTGACAATGAAAATATCGTAATTAATGAAAATACTTTGGAAAGAAGAATTGAAGCAATGAATTATGTGGCTGAAAAGTTTTTAGTAAGACTTGAGGATATGTATAATTTGTTATTTCGTGTAAATTTTGAATTTTGAATTAAAACTATAATTTTCAAATTAATCTTGAATTTCGATTAAAAACAATATTAATCGATCTTTATTAGAAAAATTGTACTATACTTTTGTTCCACTACATTATTATTATTTATGATGTTATAAATAATTTATTATTATTTTATAGATATACTGAACAATAAGAAAAGAAATCAACAATAATGTTTCAATTAAAAGACTTTTAGAAGAACTTTGCATGAATTAAAGATTTATTTTTCCTGATGCAATTGTATTATTATGTTTTCACTTATTCACAGATCATCAATTAAAATCTTCAAGCAAATACTAATACAAATACTATAATGTCACTTTTATTTCTGCCAGAAAACTTGCACTTGCTGTAAATTGCTGGTTTTTTAAAAAAATTATGTGAAAATATGAAAGCTCAATTGGAACATTTATTATTCGTGGTTTTAGTGCAGATGATAATCTAAGCCATGACAACAACAACAACTTCTTTGAAAAAGTAACCAATTGATAAATTCACCAGGTCAAATTCTGGTTCACGGTTTTGACAGAATCAAATTCAAACCCTGTGATGCGAAAGACCTGTTTCTATACTCGAACCTTTCTCTTTCAGATCCTACGAATATTTTGACACTTGAACTAAACTTTTTTCATTTTCAAGTGTATTTCAGTATGCTAAATCATATGAATAAATATGTTTTAAGCATGCAGTATATTTAAGTACTGTATGTTTTAGTGTACTCTTAAAATACTCTTGCTTTTTCCATATTTTAAATATTTCGAGTACATTTTAAGTACCTAACCTTTAAAAATAAAAAATATCAATCATTTTGTAATTTTGTAAGATGCTAAACAATGGAGATCTACATAAATTTGGCAAAAGTATACATATTGTTGCGCGTGAAATTGAAATTCACATTGATGTGTGAAAAAAATTTTATAATAAAAATTGGTATGTGGATTTTAAATACCCCAAAATTCATGTCAATTTTAAATTGACATGAATTTCAAACTCACATACAATTTGAAAGCGTGAATCGGAAAATTCACATGCCAACCATATTGTTTTGCTGTGTGCAAAATTGCAAAGGATTACAACAATTGTCGCAAAAGAAATTTAAAATAACACATATCTTCAAGAAAAAGTTTAAAGCAAGTCTTTAATAAAACTGAAAATAATCTAATCTGACTCTCAAAAGTCAAATTTTGCTTATATGTAAGGTTTAGGCAATTGCAAATAAAAATTCATTTAGGTATGTTTTTTATAGCAGAATCATTTATTATTATTTTTCCTTTACATTTTATTCCTATGTAAATAATAATGGTTTTATTCAAAAAGTTTATTAACAATTTTAAGGATTAATAAATAAAATATTTTTCTAATCTAAAAACTTAGCAGTCTTGTTATCTCAATTTTACAATTACAAAAATCCGATCACAATATGTAATTATTATCAGTCGCAAATCTATATGGGGTCAAGTGTCACTCATATATGGTTGGCTCGGTCTAAAGACCTCCTATTGCTGCGCCACACGCTCAAATTTCAATTTCATGATTCGTTCAAAAATGCAATAAAAACTTTTCAAAAAGGCATCACGTGATTTTGGTTAAAAAATTATTTTCCTTCCTGCCAAATTTAGACATGATTGTCGAGTATTAGTCTAAATTTAGTAACGATGAACTAAAACTAGTCTAAATTTAGCAATGATCCTAGCGCTAAATTCTTCATGAGCATAGTAAAGTACATGTTTTAAAAAAGAATAGAACTCTACAACAAATAATTTTTTTGATAAAATCTCTTTATTACATTAAAATTAAAGACCTATTCCATCAACTAATAGAGCTATTTTTTTAAAAGGTAGGGCAGAAAATGACTTCTATACTTTTAAAATTTGCACAAAATTTAGGAGGTCTTTAGACCAAGCCAACTATATAAAATTAATGATAATTTTATATGTAAAATCGAAGAAAAAAATCACAAACCTACCCGAGTTAACCAAGATTGTTCCTTTTATTATAAGATTGTGGTATTTGCTATATTTGTTTGTCATAATTGTTTTTGGAAGAAAAGTGCGAACCTCATTATAACCATTCATAAAGTAAGTTGTCTCTGTCAAATAAAAACTTTATTGGATGAATTTTGATCTGCGCTGCAGATCAAATCCATTTTTGTATATATAAATTTGACCATGTATTTGTAAGATTATAAATTAATTAGACCAAAAAATGCTTCTATTTAAATTTTTGGGTGGGGTGTTTGATTATGAAATTCTGATTGTTAATTTGATAATAAATTGCAAAAAATAAAAATAAAAAATAAATTCATAGAAAACCATTTTTTATAGGTTAATCAATTTTACAATGGATATACCTAAGAAGCAAAAAATTGAGGCCATTTCATCTCAGGAAGCAATTCCTACTAAAAAGCTCTCATGAAATCAACACTCTAATAAAAAACATAAGAAACAAGAAGCATCTCAAGAACCAGAAGAAGACTTACCATTACCTACCACCCCCATTGACATCATTTTTGATCCATTAAAGGTATAATTGTTCTTTATCCAGAGTAACATATGTTTGTGAAGCAAAACAACAATAAAAATGTTTGACTACTAGATATGGCACAATATATTAACACACTCTGTTATATTTTTATTATAATATATTTCTCAAAATTTGACTATCAAACTATTTTTAGCATCAAACCCAATCTGAAAATCGAGGACTGTGCACAGATGATAAGATTTATTATATTGAAAAGGAATGGACAAGCATTCCCCTCTGTATCTCAGATTATGTATCATCAAAAGAAAGCAAGACTCAACAAGATGTATCCACTCAAGATTTATTCATTGAGACCTTATTCTGAGAGGCAAAACTAGGCAATAGTGATCTTGATTCATATGCAATTCCTCAAGTTTTTCTCAAATTGATCAACAGAGAAATAACCAACAAAGAAGTTGAAATTAATGAGGAATCATATCTTAACAAAAAATTGTGGATTGCTTTTGGAAAATGGATAGGCTTTAAGGAACCAATTGGACCAAGGGAAGTGTGACGCCTTCTCAAAAATAAGTGGAAAAGACTCCAACATGCCTTGGACTTGAAAAATAATGAAAATAATTTTGATAAAAAGACCATCACAAAGAAGGCCAATCTGATTATCAAAGCACAAAAGGATTTCAGTTCACTGGATGGGTTGAAGAAACTTCATTATGTTGTGAAACCTGAGTGCATTACAGATCTGGATGGAAAAACCTTAATACATCTCGAGTAACTTAATAACCCACTTGCCATTATAGAAGCTACAAATGCCATCAACAATTACTGTTTCCATACTTTGAATAATCCATCTCATCAAAGTAAAGGATTTTTTAATGAGCTTATTGAACGTTTTGGGGCTTATACACTATACAATCTCCTTCTTTACACTGTAAAATAGTAAATTATAAATCACGGGAAACTGATATATAAATCAGAGATGATTTACAAAGTTACACGCAAATAAAATTGGAAAAACTGATCAAGTGATCAAAACAGTTAAATTTATTCAAACACCAATAAAATAATTGACTCACGGAAATATTGGAAATATAAATATTCCAACATTCTAAAATATAACGAATTACAAAGTCTCAGAATAATATTTAAACGAAAGAATTATTTTACATGACTCATGTTGACTAGAAATTACTTGAAAATAATTCTACATGGAAGGTTTAAATAATACATTAATTAATATAATTTAGGATTTTAAAGAAATCGGAGAACTAGATGATAGAACCTCTAAAATGTATAAATACGTTGTAAATTTCTCTTTCATGTAATCATTAGTTTTATAAGTTTTTTTAGTAAACTCAAATATTATAATAAATAAACCTTGACCTTGTCGTTGTGGTCTTCAAACATTATATTTTCGTAATGATAATAAATCTATCCCTAACGACAAATTTATACTAATCCCGTGCATAATTATTTTCTCTTATTTTATATTTGTCTCTATTAATTTTATTATTTTCTATTTCTTTTCTTTTCTTTTAGTGCTTTTAGTGAGGTCAGTTAAGAGACTGAACCATAAATATAATAATCAATGTAGAAAGTATCACGACGGATACTTCAGATATTATAAATATCATTGAGACGTGCCGGCTCAGACAGATAACAAAGAACTGCTGAGAAAACGTTACTGGAAGGGAAGTAAGGAAACTTGCCCTGTAAATAATTAAATAGCTTGAGCGCTATAGTGAAAGAAAGTAATCAAAGAATTAAATAATTGGATACTGCCATAAGAAGGGATAAATAATATTCTAACCAAATACAAGAGATTTGTGTGAGATGCGGATTTTGATCTCACAACACTAGCTCTGATACTGCAAGCTCACATAATGCAGATTACAAGTAATGTGTTGATAATCTCCTTCATAATCTTTAACCACTCTCAAATAGCATCAATAACTTTCTTCAAGATAATTATGGAGAATTATACAAGGAATTAAGCAAGTTGGCATGGGGGTCATTTGCACCAAAATACTTTGGAGTTTTTCCAATAATCACTAAGGTTTCTAGCCAAAACTTTCTTTATTAGTAGCCGAAATTGCCAAAACACTTTGGGCAAAAATTACTTTTTTATGAGCCCAAACTATTTTTTGTTATTAGCCGAAATTGGGTGAAATTACTTTAAAGTTGTTTATAAAAAATGCTGAGAAGCCCAAATTGCCCAAACTAGTTTGGGCTTTGAGAAAACAGTTTGGACCAAAAACCTTAATGATTGCTATTAATTACAATACTATTAGTGATTATCATTGGGACACAAATGATGTGGAAAATGGTTTCTGTTGTCTTGTTGTTTTAGGAGATTTTGAAGGAGGTGAACTATGTTTTCCCCAACTGAAGATTGTGGTACAGTCAAAGCTCATTATAGTGGATCTCATTATAGTGGATTTTGCCTATAGTGGACGTTTTCTATTTCCCCAATTCTCTTTATAATAAAATTTGTTCGTTATAGTGGACTTCTTAATAAATCTCTTTATTGTGTATAGTGGACTTTTAAAAAATTTGATATAGAACATACCTTATGAATTATGCTCGTTATAGTGGAAATCATGTGGTTTTATGGCAATCTTTTACATTAATGGTTAGTGTTAATGTGGTCAACAAAATTGTATATTAAAAAAAGGTAAACAATTATTTTGTTAACAATAAATTTTGATCTGCGCATTATTTTTTTTTTGATGGCGGCAATAAATTAATGTTTATACATTATCCTCTTTTTTTTCAACAGTATCTTTTCATTTTCAAAAAAGACTTGGTTAATTTCTTTAACAACAAAGAAGGCTGATTTTTTTGGCAGTGGAAAGTATTCACGTTTTTGAAGATTTAGTTGATTTCTTTGACAATAAATTAATTTATACATTATCCTCTTTTTTTTTAGCAGTGTCAAAATACCTTTTCATTTTCAAAAAAGACTTAGTTGATTCTTTAACAACAAAGAGAATTATTTACACGAAATTAAATTGTTTTAAAAAAAATTGTAATAGTATATTGTTATAGTATTTCTTTTATACAAGAAATTGTTTATATAAAGAGAGAAAAATCTCAGATGAAATTTTAATATTAATCAATAAATAAAAATCATTTATCATTTATCATCATTTTGTCATTTACCTTGTTATAATTTTTTTTTAATTGGTAATATTATCAATATCTCGGTACTATTTATATATTTAAAATGCCACCAGAAAAGAGAACTAAAGGAAGTGATGATGAAGAAAAAATTAAGAAAAGAAAGAGTTTAACTTTTTTGGAGAAGAAAGAAATATGTGAATGGAAAAGAGATCATCCATCATATAATTTAGATGAAATCGCAAAAAAATTTGGAATATCAAAATCACAAGCTGGTAATATAATAAAAGAGAAGGATAAATGGACATCTATTAATACCTCAAATGTAAAATCTAGCAATTTAAAAAGAGAAAGAGGTGCTAAATTTCCTGAGGTTGAAGCTGCATTGTATTTATGGATGAGTCAAGCTTTGGCATCAAATTTAGCTATTAGTGGAGACATATTAAAAAGCAAAGCAACACATTTTGCTGAGAGATTACAAGTAACAAGTTTTGGTGTATCAGATGGGTGGTTAACAAAATTTAAAGCACACTATAACATAAAACAATATAATAAAGCAGGTGAGGCAAATAGTGCACCTTTGGAAACACTAAATGATGAAAGAGTGATTTTACGAGAAGTTATTGGGGAATATGATCTTTGTGATGTCTATAATATTGATGAAACTGGTAATTGTATAAATATAGCCAAATTTATTTGAATTGAAATTCTTACTAAAGTATATATAACTTTTTTAAAAATACTTAGCTTTATTTTGGAGTTTAGAGCCATCTAAAACTCTTTCTGATCATTTAATTTCTGGTACTAAAAAATCCAAAAACCGCATCACTATTGCTTTAACATGTAATGCTGATGGTAGTCATAAATTACCCCCATTAGTTATACATAAATACAAAACACCAAGAGTTCTTAAAGGAATCAATAAGGATGATTTGCCAGTTTGGTATTATTGGAACCGAACTGCTTGGATGCAGGCATCAGTATGGTATAATTATCTTGAAAAGGTTAATAAAATGATGAGACAACAAAATCAAAATATTTTATTATTAGCAGATAATGCTCCAACCCATATAATAAATGAAAATTTACCTTTATCAAACATTAAATTACATTTCCTTCCTCCGAACACCACATCCCACTTGCAACCTTTGGATGCAGGAATCATTAATAGCTTCAAGGTAAGGAGCAAAAAAAAATTTTGAATGTTTTATTAATTTTCGAAATTTTGAATTTTATTTAACTTACTTTTAATCTTAGGCTCAATATAGAAAGATTTTGGTGGAAAATAGGATAAAAGAATATGAAAATGCAAAAGAAGAAAATGTAAAGATAAAAGAAGTTGATATCCTTGATGCAATAAATTTTGTAAGTGAAGCATGGACAAATGTAAAATCAAGCACGATTGTAAATTGTTGGAGAAAAACAAAAATCCTACCTAATGCTGAAGAAGCAATAAATTTAAATCAAATTTCTTCTGTTGAAATTTCTGAACTACAAAATTCAATTGATGCACTAAACCTGGAAGATCCAATCACTGCAGACCATTTTATTTACATTGATGATGAAGCACCAATACAAGAACTAACTGATGAAGAAATTATTAGAGCAGTGGAGCCAAATCCTGAGGTTGATGATTCTGATAATGAGGAAGAGGTGGAAACGGTGGTTATTTCTGATAAAGAGGCATTAAATAATTTAGAAAAAGTGATTCAATATTTAAAAAATCCACCAGATAATTTTACAATTAGTTATCAAGAATTAAAAATGATTAATAATTTAAAATCAAAAATTCATAAACATGTTCAGGATAATGCAAAACAACTTACATTAGACAGTTTTATTTCATAATTAATTACTACGTATATATGTGAATTTATTTGTGTTACTAATAAAAAATTGATCTCTCGTTATAAGGGACTTTTCAATTTATTTATAATAAGTCCACTATAAAGAGATTTTTTGTTATAGTGGAAATTCGTTATAGTGGACAAAAATGCCCGGAACCGAGTGTCCACTATAACGAGCTTTGACTGTAGTGTAAAATAATAAATTATAGATCACAGGAAACTGACACATAAATCGGAAATGATTTACATGTGTTATGAAGTGAAAATTTGGAAGCGAATAACTTAACAATAAATAAACCAGTTTAATTTAATAAATGTTACATTGATTAATAAGGCACACCAATAAAATAAATAGCTCTCGGAAAATAACCCAAATATTGGAGATATAAATATTCCAACATTCTAAAGTGTAACAGATTACCAAATCTCAGAATAATATTTAAACAAAAAAATTTTACATGACTAGAAATTACTTGAAAATAATTCTACACAGAAGGTTTAAATAATGTTTAAGGAATATATTAATTAGTATAAATTAGGATTTCAATGAAGTCAGAGAACTAGATGATAGAACCATTAACATGTATAAATATGTTGTAAATTTCTCTTTTCATGTAATCTTCAGTTAGTTCATTCTTAACTTTTTATCTTGTAACAACAATAATATCTTAATAATGAATATGAACATAAAATATCTCTTAAAATAAATCTCTTGCCAGTGGTATAATCCACCCACTTCCAAAATCACATAAACCTTTCACTCTAACTCAATTACTTAATTAATTACTATCTTACCAAGGGGACACCTTTGATAAGTATAGTTGTGTGTGTGTATTCTCTTTTAATTTTATTTCTTTATTTTATTTAGATTAGGCCAATGCCTAAATAGTGGAAATCCTAGCTAGGTGAGGTCAGTTAAGAAACTGAGCCATAGATATAATAATAAGTGTATAAATTATCATGGCAGATACTTAAGCTATTATAAATATCATTGAGACATGCCGGCTCAGACAGATAACAAAGGACTGCTGAGAAAATGTTACTGGAAGGGAAGTAAGGAAACTTGCCCTGTAAATAATTAAATAGCTTGAGCGCTATAGTGAAAGAAAGTAATCAAAGAATTAAATAATTGGATACTGCCATAAGAAGGGATAAATAATATTCTAACCAAATACAAGAGATTTGTGTGAGATGCGGATTTTGATCTCACAACACTAGCTCTGATACTGCAAGCTCACATAATGCAGATTACAAGTAATGTGTTGATAATCTCCTTCATAATCTTTAACCACTCTCAAATAGCATCAATAACTTTCTTCAAGATAATTATGGAGAATTATACAAGGAATTAAGCAAGTTGGCATGGGGGTCATTTGCACCAAAATACTTTGGAGTTTTTCCAATAATCACTAAGGTTTCTAGCCAAAACTTTCTTTATTAGTAGCCGAAATTGCCAAAACACTTTGGGCAAAAATTACTTTTTTATGAGCCCAAACTATTTTTTGTTATTAGCCGAAATTGGGTGAAATTACTTTAAAGTTGTTTATAAAAAATGCTGAGAAGCCCAAATTGCCCAAACTAGTTTGGGCTTTGAGAAAACAGTTTGGACCAAAAACCTTAATGATTGCTATTAATTACAATACTATTAGTGATTATCATTGGGACACAAATGATGTGGAAAATGGTTTCTGTTGTCTTGTTGTTTTAGGAGATTTTGAAGGAGGTGAACTATTGTGGTGTTCCATGGCTGTTTATCATCAAACATATGTTACATCATATAACAAATTATTATATGCGGATTTTTTTAGGGCTGAATTGTTCAAAACATTACACTAGAATTTATTAAATAATTATTATCATCATCACTCAATATTCGAAATATATTACTATTTGAAATATTATTTGAATAGCCATAAATAGAGCCATTAATATTAAATATTGCATAACACCTTGCAAATTATTCATGAAATCTTTTTTGACAAATGGTAATTAGTAACAGTACAATAATAATTGATGACAGTGATGATAATACTCCTTCTGGTTTACTACATGTAGTTCTAAACATTTTATCAAATAATAAAATAAAATCGAAATAAATAAAGGTAGACCAAAGGATCATGATGATTATAAAATCTGTAAGATAAAGGTAAATGTATCTTCTGAACATCCAGATGGGATATACAATAAAAAAATAAAAAATAAAAATTCAACTAATAATTACATTTCTCATTTTACTACATGTACATGGTATTCTCTTCAACCAAATGCAATGGAAAAGGTAAAATATTTTGTAATATATAAATAAAATCAAATTAATCAAATTTTGTCAATTAAATATTTTATCTACAGGACATTTAGTTATTGAAACCATTTATGACCATTAAAACATTTTGATTATTCAAAATATTTATGATTATTTGAAACTACAAAAGTCATCTGATGTATTTCAAATATAATTTGGATATTTGAATATTAAAAAGGGATAAAGATAAGAATATTTTTCTTTGAAAAAAAATGAATTATAAAAAGAAATTTTATTAATTTATCAGTTACTTTTATTTTTCGATATTAAGAGCTCTTCTGTCAATCTTATTGCTTCTTCTCCACCAATAACTGGATTCATAGGCAAAGAAGCTTTCTCCCTTCTTTTTACTCAGGTCACTGTAATTTTTTTGCAGTAATTACATGATTAAATGAAGTGGGGCCTGAAAGTTAAAGTCTAGATTCTCATAAAGAATCACACATATTGGGATGGGTTCTAATATCAAATCTATTAAACATTCCCTCAAGATGCTATTGATGAACTATTATTGACCAGATACAATGTCTAACGAAATCATATATCAATGGAAATTCTTTTAATTGAATATAATTAGCTTTTGAAAATGCAACAAATTGCTCTCTAAAGTTATTTTTTTCCAATGCTTCAAATAACCCTAATGAATTACTCTGATCTTCTAAATTCTTATTTAATCTTCCTATATATTTTTTTACTATTACTGTAGGTTGATCATCAGGAAAAGGATGAGAAAAAATTACATGGAGAATGGCTTGTGCAAATTCGGGACCATGCTCTCCTCCAAGACTGCATATGCAAAGCAGAAATTTAATCCAGGTAATCATCCATTTTTTGAAAGCATTTGAAGTTTTTTCAATCCCAATTTGCATTCTTTGAGCTAAATTCAAGAATTCCTGTTCATTTAAATGATCAGAAGCTGCCAATAATTCATCCATGAAGATTTTTTCAGGTTCATGCACAATATTCTCTAATTCACTAATCCAGGTTTGTACCATGTCAGGCATTTGATGAGCACGATATCCATTTGGTAGAGGGTGACTTGAGTTAGTATCAGAACTGATTAAAAAATACATTAGTTTTTCATAGAACCACTTCCCAAATTTTACCATTATTAAAATTTCTATATTTAATTTTTCATTTTCTAGGAATCCTAAAAACGTTTTCCATTTATGCAAATATCCCTCAGGTACATTCCTTGAACCTTCTAATTTTTCAACAAACCAATTAGTAAATGTAAGATGAAGCTCACGACGTTCCAAGTATTGTTTTGCTGTAGTTAACTGGTATAACCAACAGCTTGTAATTGGCTTCTGATATTTTTTGAGGTCTACATTCAGTAATGCTTTATACATTTTACTAATAGTTTCATTTTTCATATTTAATAGGTTATCTTTATTAGATTCATTGTGACCACTATGAAGATGATATGCAAGGTTTATAACATTGAATGGATGTGGATTCAAGGAAAGACCTGAAGGGGAACTGATCTTTCCAAAAACAGAATTGTCAAATGTTGTTGCTGCAATATGAACAGCATGTAAGCTACATGGAATTCTAATCGCATTTGTTCCACACCTTTGATTGAAATTTACAACAGCACCACCCTTAGATCCTGACATATAATTAGTATTGTCAGTAAGCCAATATAGACAATGATTTGGATCCAAGTTAAATGAACTGATTGCCTCAAGTACATATGTAGATACAGTATCTGAATTGCACCGATCCAGATCCTTCATGTTCAGGATTGTAAGTATAGGTTTCTCTTCTACTACATTCCAATGTGAGACACATACTAAAAATATTTTTTATCACCTCTTGTACTTTCATCTGCCATGATCCCATATGATGAGAATTGAGAAGTGGTCCCTGGAAGATTTTCTGAAACTGTTATTCTTGCTACATCTTGATTCCATTTAGATAAAGTACTTGTTGAGATCCAAGTATCAGGGGAATCACCAACCAGGAAAGTAAAGAATTCCCTTGTGCATTGTACCGTTGATGACAATGATGATTGACCTATATTGCTCATTTGGGTCACTAGAGCAATGAACTCAAGTGTATAGGTATGTTTATTCTCTTTGACCATCTTTTTAATACCTTTTTGGATTTCTTTTTTAGATATGTATTTTTTTTTTGAGATCATTGATCTTATTCATGAGATATAATGATCTTTATTTTAATTGCTAAAAATTTATGTTTGGAGACAATAGATTCATTTTTCTTTGTTAATATATTATTTTCTTTCTCTATGGATTTTATTTTATTTTCAATCTCTTGGGCACTAGATTCCAGCTTTCCAATAGTTGGCAGAAGTAAATCCATTGCTTTTTTTTTGTAGATATGGTGAAATAATTTCACCCTTATGATTTCCATCTGGATAAACCATTATTTCAAGCAATTTGGAACACGAAAAAATTTGCTTCTCAGGTAAAATATTGATTTTATTCATTAATTCCTGTTTAGCTTTTACAGCTTTATTACTAAATGTTGAGGAAATATTAAGGTCAATTGGTGGTTCTATGAGTGTTTGATTTTGTATTACTGGGGGAGCTTTTAGAAGTTGTTTACTTCTTTTGGTTAATGGTGCCATTTTATTAGATCAAATTTTTTACTAACATAAACAATTCCTAAAATGAGATTTTCAAAAGCTAATGTAATGCGGTATAATAATAAGATAACAAAATAATAAATTGAAAGCTTTTTGACAACGTTATGAACGTTTTTGAATTTACGTTTTGGTCTGATTTATCCTTAAAAGGAAAAGATTTACAAAAACTGTAGCGGAAATTTTACGGTAATATATCCGAACAACTTTAAACCATGATAACTTTTTTTTTTCATAATGAAATTAAAAAAATTTTTTTATAGTTTTATTGTTTAAGTCTTTTATAATAAAGTTACAGAAAGCTTTTTTCTCTAACCCATTTGGTTACAAATTTTATCTATTAGCGAACTTTTTTCAATGTCTTTACTATATATAAAAAATTTTTTTTTTATTTGGCAAGAAAAAAAACTCTCTGTAACTTTAAAGCTTGATCTATTTATTATAACTTCGCTTAATTTCATGTCTGTATCTCTTTATTTGAAGGCCTTGATACAATTTTTATTTTATATAGTTTTTATATATACTCGTATTTTTTTAAAAAAAAGTTTGTTATTGATCGGCATTATGTTACATCACCTAATTTTGATTTAATTAGGGCATCTCACACCCCAATGCCAGACCCTTTGCCTACCATCATTTGATGCAAATTATATCTTGATTCATCACTATACATGGGATGGTAATTATTTTGTCAAAAACGTAATACGTAATTACGAAATTAATTACGGGTGACGAAATTAATTACGGGTGACGAAATCAATTACGAATGACGAAATTAAATGACACCTATTATTTATCTCGTTATACTAGTATAATGACATAATTTGTCAACTTTTTTTAGAAATATAGAATTTATTCTGTTATAACAACATGTCAGTATAATGGAGAACCAATCAAAATCATTCTCATTTCTGAAAAAACATAAGGAAATAAAACTTATGCCG